>WOXC01002817.1:0-200808 GCA_011680675.1 Gymnobelideus leadbeateri
AAAAAATAGACTAACTCAAATGGGCAAAGAGGCTGAAAAAGGCAATGAGGAAAGGAATGACCTAAAAAGCCGAATTTGCCAGATGGAAAAAGAATCTCAAAGGCTCACTGAGGAGAATCTTTCCTTTGGATTTAGAATAGACCAAAGGAAAGCAGGTGACTTTTTGAGAAATCAAGATGCTGTTAAACAGATCCAAACAAATGAAAGAATAGAAGGCAATGTGAAATATCTCATGGGAAAAACCACTGACCTAGAAAATAGATCCAGGAGAGATAATTTTAAATTATCGGACTACCTGAAAGCCATGATCAAAGAAATAGCCTAGAAATCATTCTCCAAGAAATTCTCAAGGAAAACTGCCCTGATGTTTTAGAACCAAAAGGCAAAATAGAGGTCGAAAGAATCCATCTATCACCTCCTGAAAAACATCCCAAAAAGAAAACTCCTAGGAATATTATAGCCAGGTTCTGGAATTCCCAGATCAAGGAGAGAATATTACAAGCAGCCAGGAAGAAACAATTTGAATACTATGGAAACACAATCAGGATAGCACAGGGTCTGGCAGCTTCTACACTGAGGGATTGAAGGGCCTGGAATATGATATTCTGGAAGTCAAAGGACCTGGGATTAAAACCAAGAATCACATACCCAGCAAAACTGAGTATCATGTTTCAGGGGAAAATAATTTAGTGGATTAGAGGATTTTCAAGTATTCTTGAAGAAAAAACCAGACTCGAGTAGAAAATTTGACATTCAGATACAAGAAGCAAGAGAAGCATGAGAAGGTAAACAGGGAAAAGAAATCATGAGGAACTTACTAAAGTTGAACTATTTATATTCCTACATGGAAAAACAATTGTAACTGATGAAACTTTTCTCAGTATGAAAATAGTTGAATGGAATAGAAATATATATATAGTCTTTATCGGAGGGTATATAGGCGTAAGAATACATATGTGAATGTGTATATGTGTGTATGTGTGTGTGTGTGTGTGTGTGTGTGTGTGTGTGTGTGTGTACAGGTATACATAGATAGAGGGCACAGGACCAACTGAATAGGAAGGGATGATACTTAAAAGGTGAAATTAAGAGGTGAGAGAGGAATATAATGAGAGGGGATGGGGAGAGACAGAATGGGGCAAACTATCTCATATAGAGGAAGCAAGGGAAAATGGGTACAATGGAGGGGAAAAACAGGAATAAGGGAATGGGTCAACCTTATAATCATTGAATTTGGCTCAGGGAGGGAATGACATACACACAAAATAGGGTATCTTACCCTACAGGAGAGTAGGGGGGAAGGGAATGAGGGGGGGAGGGAAGTCGGAAACACCCACTTTTCAAAGGGTACAGGACCAAAGTAGAGAATAGAACAAGTGGGAGGTGGGATAGGAGGGAGGGAAATATAATCAGTCTTCTACAATATATCTAACATGGTAATGTTTTGCATTAGCTACACATGTACAACCTATATTGAATTGCTTATCTTCTCAGTAAGGGTGGGTGACAAAGGAGGAAGGGAATGAATCTGAAATTCAAAGTTTTAAAACCAAATGTTTAAAAATATATATATTAATACCATTTTACATGTAACTGGGAAATAAGAGGAGGGGATATCCTGGGGGACTGCTATTCTGGGGTGGTGGGTAGGGGAAAAACAGGGAGAAAATTTGTAACACAAAAACTGGCGGAAATGAATGAAGTAAAACAGAAGTTAATAAAGCGTTTGAAAAAATAAATAAATAAAAGTTTTATTCTACTTTTCAAGGCCGCAGTGGTTCTGCCCTTGCAGCACAGCCACTGACACATCCACATGACCAGAAGCTGCTGCCTCCCCAACGAGGGCCAAGGCTCTTCTCAAGGCCCTCTTGGAAAGGGCCAGCTCTGCCTGCTTCCCCTCAGGCCTCAACACCAACCAGACTCTTGAAGGAGAATGATGAGGAGCACAAGAGTTACAGTTCTGGAATCAAACTGGACTTGGAAACAAAAGAATACTAAAAAGTAACTACTGCTAAGCCAAGCCCAGCAATTCAAGGTCCAAAATGTAACAAAATTTCATCCTGAAGCTCCCCCACCCCCAGTCAATTAGGTGGGTGGCTACCTCTGCTGTGCAATCGTCTCTGGCACAGCTCTGTGGATAAAGAGAGGTACCAGCCCTCTGCAAGGCCAGACAGACAGAAAACAACACAATAAAAACCACTTCTAGACATGCCTAGCATGGGAAAGTAAGGATGCCAAAAAGATCTACTGATTTTGAAGTCAGAAAACTATCCACATACTGAAGAATGGAGGTGATTTTTGGACAGTGCGTTTGTCTTCCTGGCTGCTGCTTTTGGTTTGGCCCTGGTCATTTCTGTGCCAGTGACTTCTCTTCCTGTCTGGGGCAGGTGTGACTTGCCATTAGAAGCTGTTCTATCTATAGCCAAGATCTAGATGCAAAGCAGTTGCCTTATTTTTCCTTGAGAAGGGAACGGGTGATTTCATCAGTACAAAGTTCTGGATGAGTAAATTTCTCCCACTGATGCAGGTCAGCAGATTGTCTGCATTCTCATCTCAGGGCTCCCTGGCCACTACACCACGCTGCCTCTCACTTCTACAGTCTCTTAACATAATCCAGCTATATTTGCTTTTAATATTTCAAGGCTCCCTGTCACTCACAGAAACCAAAATCCTTCAAAGTCCCTAATACACTATCTTCATGAATTACTGTGGCCGAAAAGAATCTGCCACCTGATGGTGAACCAGGAAAGTTATGTTACAGGTTACAAGGGCTTCATGGGCTGCCTTGAAAAATCTAACATCCCTTTCTTACATATTATTTCTTCTGGAAACTGTTTTGAGTCCCAAATAAATATTTTATAAATGAATGAAGGAAAAGGATCCATATGTACAAAAATTTATAGTAGTTCTTTTAGCAGTAGTAACCAAGGAAGAGGGAGAAAGAAGTATTTTGTCCATCAACTGGGGAATGGGTGAACAAATCTGGTAAGTGAATGTGATGGAATAATCTTGTGTTCTAAGAAATGATGAAAGGGGAAGTTTCAGAGTAATTTAGGGAGACACACGAACTAATCCAGAAAAAACTGAGCAGAACCAGGAGTACAATTTATACAAAAACACTGTAAAGATAAAAAAAAAAACTGATCAACACAATCACCAAAGTGATTGCAAAAGACAGTGGTGGAAGGCTACTGCTCACCACCCGACAGAAGCAAAGGGTTCACATTTTGGGGACATGGCACATGGGGTATACTTTGCCTGACCATGAAGATTTGTTAGAAGGGGTTGGATTTTCTTCAGTGGAGAGATGGAAAGGAAAATAGATTTCTATTAATTAAAAAAAATGAATAAGTTCTATTTAATAATTAATTTATTCACTTGTCAAGAGTAAATTCTGTATTACTGTTCATTCTAGTCCCTATTTAGGAGACCCACTCAATACTTCACAGAAAAGAAGCAGAAACACACAAGTCTCTTTATGAACGCTGGGTCCCAAGTTCACCAGCAGTAAGCCATGCTTTCCCACGATGTCTGTGGCTTTAGAAACTGTGCCTGATTAAATGCTGAGCAGCTAACACAACTGCAAAATTAACACTTACCTTAGCATCCTCTGTGTCAAAGACATCGCACCAGGGGGACTGAATGTCTCTAATAGCCAGGTCAAATGAGCAGGAAAAAAAAGCGACTTGGATTAAATCTGGTGAAAGAAAGCAAAATGTTCTGAGTCGTGATTTTCTGCTATTAAAAAAATAGTGGGGGCGGCTAGGTGGTGCAGTGAGTAGAGCGTTGGCCCTGGAGTCAGAAGGACCTGAGTTCGGATCCAACCTCAGACACTTAATGCACACACAAACAAAAACCTAGTCGTGTGACCTTGGGCAAGTTACTTAATCCCAATTGCCCTCAAAAAAAAAAATAGTGGAATGTCAATAATTCTTTGTAAAATAAAAGGGTTGGACTCGATCGCTAACGCTCCTTCAAGTTCTGAAATTCTATGATTCTGTAAGCTGCATTAAAGTAAGACTTTTTTCCTACCAGAGATCAATAAAAAAATGAAGTTATGTTAAGGGTCAAATTCAAGGCTAAAAAACAGAAACACAGCACAGCCTAATTTGGCTAATATTTAGGGTTTTTGCTTTTAATGATAATTATAGACATATCTATATACAGAAAGTGAGATAAAGAGGTGAGGAGAGCAGCTGAGGAGCTATTACAAAAGGCCAAGTTTAGCTGAGACTGGAATCAAGATGGTACCTGCAAAAACAGATACTGAAAAGATGGACCCACTAGTTGTCTAGAAGTGGGAAGGATGAAGAGAGAAGGAATCCAATACAACTACCAAGATGAGGAGCGAGGGTGATTAAGAAAATGGTATAACAGTCGGGAATTAAAGTTGAAAAAACTCAATTACCTCGTATTCTATTACTAAGGAAGTTATACTATGGAGTACTTGTACACTAGTCTGGCTTGATTTTGGTTTGTCTAAATTGTTGATCTATTGACAACTCATTCAGTATAATCTATGTGTAATTCACAGTTTAGGAGGAAAAAGAGCAGCACTCAAGGTAACAGACTGTGCCATATGAGGTTTTCAGTGTATGTGATTATATTCTGGAAAAGTAAAATCTAAGCACTAACATACACAAACCTCTATCATCAATAATGATGGTGGAATGCTGCTGTATCTGCAGCCTACTCTCTGGACAAACTGCAGCATCTCTGGCCCTCAGGCTCCTTGTTCTTAAAGGATTCTGGGAAGCCCTAAAGAGATAAGCATTTATCACTCCCTAACTGGAGCTTCATTTCACTCATATCCCCCTGTATCATTTCTAAGGATGATCCTCATTCTAAGATTCTACAACCAGTGAAGAAGTAGAATCACCTCAGGCATTTCTTTTCTTACAATAAGGTTTTTATTCATCCAGCTGGCCCTGTATCAAACTCAACCTCAAGGGAGAGAATATCATCTAAGCACTTAAAATAAACTTCATAGCATGTTACAGACAAGTGTCAGCTTTTACAAGTGTTTTTAAACTGTTCCTCTCCCTCAAAAAAATGCCTGTTTTTATATTTACACTGAGTTCCTCATATATCCAGGTAAAAACCCATTTAAAGAACGTAATGATAACAGAGTTCTGTGTAATAAAGAGCTCTCCATTTACAAGGTCACAGTTAAAATTCATGCTGCTTTGCTATGATTTTTAAAGGAAAAATTCTGTGTAGGAAGTTCTTCCCCATGTAGCAGTCAGTCTATTCAAAAAAGATATTGTACCTTCAACATATTCACCATATTTCAATTCCTAAACAACAGCTAAACTCTGGAAAAAAATTTCAAAAGACTGTAGTTAGGGGAGAGATGATGCCTCCATGTTCTGAGAGGACAAAAAGCACTTCTTTCTGGAAAGAGGAAGCTAAAGAACATCACGTACATGGGTGGTGTCCAGTTCAAATAGAAACATAAGAATACATAAATAAGGATCCAACCTGTGGGCCCCTACTTTCTTGGGAAACCACCCACTAACATGGTCTATGTTCGACTGCAATACTACTTATTTCATTAAACATTTCTCAATTCTACTTCGATCTAGTGCAGGAGGGAGGCAGGCTGAGAGCAGGTGACGAAGCAGGGCACTGTTGGACACTGCCCTTCTGTATCTGAAATGTCATTTCTAGAGTGAGAGCATAGTGCATCACTTTGCTTCAGCTAACACTTCACAAGCTGCTGTGGCCGTAAGAATTCCTCTTCCCATGACCTTCCCCAGATGGTCCTGGGGCTGAAATTTCTGCTTCTCAGATTGGGGAGGCCTTGCAGGGGTGGTTCACACCCTTCTAGTACAGGCTCTAAGAATCCCAGGCTGCTACACCACAATGAGGTAGGCCCTGGAGCATGACTTGAATGAAGAACTATAACAACTATTATTCTCATTACTGGAGGGATTCCCCACTCCAATGAGACTATACTTTGGGTTTGGGTTTTGCATTTTGATCACTGTGATGACTTCATCAGTACAAAGAAATTCCAGTGAAGAAAGCCCCCAAAGAGTGCTGGCTGGCACCCATTCTGTAATTTATACCCCCAGAGAGAAGCCGGGCTGGTGAAGTAGGCAAAAATCTGATTAGCAGTCAGAGACATGGATTCACATTATGCCTCTATCACCTACATATAAATCTACGCCTCTACCAAGGACCTCCTGCCACAACTCCACAACTCTCTAGGCAGGTCCCATTAGCATCTCAAACAAACTGGCCCAACGGTGAATTCAGCTGGCCTCCTGATGCATACATGCCCCATCCCCCATCCTCTGGTTCATATCCAAACCCTATCAATTCTACTTCCCAAACCTCTCCCACCCCCACCCCTCCTTTTCACTTCTATAGCCACCACCCCAGAGCAGATCCTCCTCACAGTTCACCTTCTCTTAGAACTTTCTACCTGGTCTCCCTGCCTCTGGTTCCTCCTTTCTCCAACCCACACTGCCCACCCTTGCTCAAATCACTGTCTTAATCTCCCACTCTGATCACAGAATTTCTCTACTCCACTATCTGTGGTGAAGTCTTACTTCCGACCAAGGTATGAACACCTTCCAAAGAGCCTGGGCTCCTGCCATCTGCCATGCCTAGCAGGGGCCACCCTCCCCATCTCTAACTAGTGAAATCTTTCCTTTCCTCCAAGGTCTGGCTCAGGTGCTGCCACCCCCAGGCAGCCTTCCCACATTCCCCAAGCTTTGAAAGTCATCTTTCCCTCCTCATTTTTCTTAAAACATTTTATCTGGACCTTGCCTTAGCATAAACCCCTTCACATCCTACGTATCATTTCCTCCCCATCAATGATGGCCCTACCATTCATACCTGCTCGTAACCTTGTTATCCTTGACTTCTCCCTCCCACTCTAATCTACCTCAATCAATTAATTACTGAATTCTATTTCCCAAATCACACATGAAGAACCCTTCTCTCCCCACCTCTGCTTTGGGGGGGACCCATAAACATCACCACAGTTCAGATGCTCAGCACCTCCCACCTGGACGATTTCAAATGCCTCTTAACAGATGTCTCTAGCTCTGGTCTCTTCCCACATCAATCTACCCAAGACAGGACTGACTGTAAGCCTGGTGGTCGGATATTTCCTGATTATAAAATAAAGATCACACTGCTTAATGTGGCCCTCACAGACTTCCAATTTTTCTCCCACTACGACCCCTTACGCCCTCTTTTTGGATCACTACCCATCCTCCCCAGCCATCCTACCCTCTCCTGTCTCCACAGCCTTACTCAGGCATGCCTATTCTGAACTCCCCTCCCCCTCACTGCTTCCCCACTGACTTGTCCCATTTTATATCCCACTTGCCCATTTGTAACATCCTGACCCTCTGTGCTGCCAGAATCTATCCTCCTTGAGGGCAAGGGCTGTCTTCTTTATCTCTGTACCTCCCTGAGCATCCACAAGTCTACTTCACAAGTAAGGGTTCAACAGATCTTTGTTAACTGAATGGAAAAATGTTCTTTCCCAAGGCTATTTACTGTCAAAAAGTATCTTCCATAAATATAAATGTCTACAAAAATTAAGATATAAGATTCTAAATCTTCAAGGCACAAAATGTATTTACTTTCAGGTTCTTTAGTAGGATCAATCCTAAATCCCACCTGCAATCCTGTAATTCCAAAGAAGCTCAGGCTAAAGGATCTCTTGACCTTGGGTGTTCTGAGCCAGAGTGGGTCACACCAATGGGGCCAGCAAGTTTGACATTACTATAGTGAGGGAGCAGTGGGAAGTTGCTCAGGGTGAAAATGGACCAACTCCTGTGACAATCAATACTGAGATCTCTGGTGAGTAGCTCCTGAACTTCCAGCCTAAGAAGATTGGGAAATCCAGTCTTCTACAATGAATGAATGAATGAATGAATGAATGAATGAATGAAAAAATAGATTAGCTCAACAGGCTTCTTTGCTCACTGAAGGGAAGTAACATTATCTGATATTATACAAATAAATATGAAAGGGTACCTTACCTGCATTCAAATCACTTGTTGGCACCTGCAAAATATCTGCAACTTTTTTAATAATTTTCTGCATTTCTGGTCCATTTTTAAAGGCTTCTACATGATAAAGAGCTGAATCATTCTTTTCCACCTCGGTTAGGAACTTTTCACAATGATCAAAGAACCTCATAAGTTTATCATTTATCTCAGGTGGCCCAAACTCCATATCTGAAAGGGAAAATAAGAAAGGCAAGTTTTATAGTAAGATACTGACACTTAAAACAATAATTTAGGAAGCATCAGTCAAATAATATTTAGTTTCAGTGTAGACAATATAAGCCAATACCTTACTCATTTGTATACCTGGATTAAGTATTCACTGATGATGGAAGAGCTCAAACAGGAGAGGAAACTTAACTATCCCTCTGTGATTTATTTACTCATCTGGTACAAAAGACAGAAACGTGCAGTGTTTCTGGAGTGTACTGAGATCCCATAAGGTATGTGATCTCTTTCAACAGACAGACAGATAGTCCCATACAAATCTTCTCTCGGAGTCTCAGGAGAGCATGGAGATACAGCTCTGAAGGGTATGACAGCCTCTCTGAGCAGAGCAGGGCCTGCTGTTCTAGAGCACAGAGTTGTTGGGGGCTTCAGTCCCAAGGATTTTGTGGCACTCTGGATGAGGCACCATCACCAACGATGATTCATCAGATTTTCCTTTCCCAGTTGCCAGGGATTCTAAGGCAATGACTAGCTATTACTGATAGCCTCAAAGAAGAAGGGGATATAAAAATATTAATTCATTCCGCCTAAGATTAACATCATCTTCATTTCTGCCAACAAGGAAAGCTCTCAAACCTTTAATTGCCACAAGGACGCTGAGTAGTTCTCAAGAAATAACAGATTTCCTTCAATAAAGATAACAAAGTTTTCCTTAAGATGATTTCTTTTTCCATCAAGGGTAAGGGAAAAAAAGTGAAGGAAGATAGCCTGGCCATCCAAATGTCAAAATGTATTATAAAGTAGTAATCACCAAAACAATCTGGTCCTGGCTAAGAAATAAAGTGGAGGAGGGGCAGCTGGTGCAGTGAATAGAACACCAGCCCTGGAGTCAGGAGGACCTGAGTTCAAACTTGGCCTCAGACACTTAGCACTTACTAGTTGTGTGACCTTGGGCAAGTCACTTAACCCCAATTGCCCTTCCTTTTCCCCCTCCAAAAAGACAAAAGAAAAAAAATAAAGTGGAGGATAAGTGGAATAGATTGGGTACCCAATATAGTAGGTAATGGCCATAGGAATATAGTGTTTGATAAACCAGGTTCAAAGCTTTGGGGACAAGAACTCAATATCTAACAAAAACTGCTCAATATCTGACAAAAACTGCTAGGAAAACTGGAAAATATTATGGCAGAAACTAGGTAGAGACCAACATCTCAAATACATCATCCACCAAGATACAGTCAAAATGGGTACAAGACTTAGATATAAAGGATGATTCCATAAGCAAATTAGGGGAGCATGGACTAGTTTACCTGTCAGATCTATGGAGAAGGGAAGGACTTGTGACCAAAATAGAGATAGCATTACAGGACATAAAATGGCTAACTTTGATTACATTAAATTACAAAGGCTTTGCACAAACTAAACCAATACAACCAAGATTAGAAGGAAAGCAGAACACTGGGGGGGGAAAAAGCAAGTTTCTCTGATAAAGATCTCATTTCTCAAGTATACAGAGAACTGAGTCAAATTTATAAGAATACAAGTCATTCCCCAATTGACAAATGGTCAAAGGATAGGAACAGGCAGTTTTCAGAAGAAGAAATCAAAACTACCTACAGTCATATGAAAAAATGTTCTATATATCGCTATCAATTAGAAAAACTCTGAGATACAACTTCATGCTTATCGGATTGACTCATATGATAGAAATGGAAAATGTTGGAGGGGAGAAATCGGGACACTAATGCACTGTTGGTAGAGTTGTGAACTGATCCAACCATTCTGGATTGGTTTTATAGCCCCCAAAGGGCTTTAAAACCCTTTGACCTAGCAATACCACTACTAGTCTATATCCCAAAGAGACTGGGGAAAAAAGGAAAGGACCTATTTGTACAAGGGTATTTACAGTAGCTCTTTTTGGGGTGGCAAAGAATTGGAAATTGAAGGAATACCCATCAACTGGGGAATGGCTGAACAAGTTGTCGTATATAATTGTGATAGACTATGACTGTGCTATAGAACCAATGAGCAGGAAGCTCATGAAACCTGAAGACTGACATGCACTGATGCAAAGTGAAGTGAGCAGAACCAGGATGACACTGTACACAGCAACAGTGATACTGTACAATGACCAAATGTGAATAACTTAGCTATCCAAGACAATTCTGAAAGGCCTGTGATGAAAAATATTATCCACCTCTGGAAAAAGAACTGATGGAATCTAAACACAGACGGAAGCATGTTGGGTTTTGGTTTTTTTAGCTTTATTTTTCTTGCAGTTTTTTGGTCTGCCTTTTCTTTTGCAACATGAGTGATATGGAAATATGTTCTGTATCACTGCACATATATAACCTTTATCAAATTTCTTGCCTTCTGAATGAAGGAGGGCAAGGAAGGATGAAGAGATTTTGGAACTCAAAATTTTAAAAAATGAATGTTAAAAAGTGCTTTTACATATAATTGGAAAAAATTTTTTAAAGAAATCTGAAAAAGCTTTCTTTTTCTATGTTCAGGAGATATAGTTTTCCATTAAAATTAAACTTTACTATTATAAATGAAAGAAAAAGCACCTTTTAAACACTTACAACGTGCAGGTACAAAAATACAAAAGCAAGACTGCCAGTGCTCTGAAGAAGCTTGTAGCCCGTAGGGGACTGGGAGCCAGGAAAGTTTACTCAAAAGGAAGGCTGGTGAGTCGAACACTGGGCCAAAGCATGATGGATTCAGCACTAAAAAGTACTTTAAAAGCCTTCAAGTACAACACTCTCACTTTGCAGCTTAGCAAACTAACCCCTCGAGTCTCTCATTTAATAAATGCTTTTAATGTGCCAGGAACTGTGTTAAGCTCCAATGATATGAAAATGTAAGCAAAAGGTCTAAGTTTAGTGTCTCAAGTCTCTATCCCCTTGTCCTGCTGCTGACCTTGTCCAACTCTTACCTGTGGGAATCGTGGGAATCAAGTGAACTCCACTAACTCATCTGGGGTATCAATTCTGAATCTAACTCAGTTCCCTCTGTATTCAATTATAAGTCTAGTCCAACTTGTCTTGTGAGAAAACTTTACTCAATTATGGGAATTGTGAGGAAACTATATTGCATCGTTTGAACGCATCCCTGCGTGGCTGGGAGGCTGGACCACTTTTATCTGCTGCTTAAAGCCCCTTAACCAAGAACCTGGGTTATGTTGTCCAGAAGCTCGATAAATCCAAAGACTGATGTAATGAGTTTTCTAACAACTGTACATCTCAAGCAATCCACACGTCTTATCTGAAAAACTGCCTGTACTGGTTAACCAGGTACTGTTTCTACATTCTTTTGATTGTTCACAGACACTTGAGAGTGGGATGCCTCTTTTTCAGGGAATTGCACTTGTCCACTCTTCCCCTCCCAACCTGCAAAGTCCCTAATCTTTCATCCAATCAGAAATCAGATGGCTTAATCCTGAATCCTCGTTTCTATCCGGTCAATTGTTATATGTTCCCTTGTATTTGGTGTCTAGCGCCAAGCTGAAAAGGCCTGGTCCCGATCTGTTTGGCCACTGGCATGCACTGCAACCAATAAGCTCAGAAGCCCAAACCTTTGTTTTTTCAGTTATTTCAGATTTCACCTTAGGTTACTTACTCAGCCTCCCCACTTTCTCCATCTTTCCTCCTATTCACATGCTGGAAAAAAAATCACAAAACCATCTCAACGGGGCCTGCCAAGCTGCAAGGTGATTCTCTGCCGTCATCTCTCCCTCCTCAAGTCGCCCACCCCCTCAGCAGGGGGCCTCTGGAGAACTTCCTCTTTGCCTTCCCCTTTATCTCGCTAAGGGAAACCCTCTCCACGCCTCCTAAATCCCATTCCTTCCGGAAGACACAGTCCTGCCGCCCTATCTTCTGGCTGCTTCCCTGAAGCCTACAAGCATGACCCGGCTCCCCCGCCTCCTCTGCCCTCCACAGTCTGACGGCCAAACCGCTGAGCTAAAAAAGCAGCGGGGTCGTAATAAGGCAAGAAGCCTCCGGAGCTGGGGGGCAACGCGCACGCGAGAGGCGGGCCTGAGTCTGGGGGCGGTGGGGGGACTCCAGGGAGCGGGGCTGGACCACGGATGGGGGGGGCAGGGCAGGAGCAAAGTGGGCGTGTCCGGCAGTGAAAGCTTTAGGTCCGGGTTAGGGGGATCTCGGCCCGCGGGGGGAGCCCAGGCCTGCATCGGGGGGTGGCCCCCAGCCCGGCTCTCCCAGAGAAACTTTAAAGCGGGGCAGTTCTTCAGGGCAGCTGCCGCCCAGAGCCCGCGGGGCGGAGGCCCCAGCACAGGACCGCCCGATAAGACCGCCCTCCGTGCGGGCTCCCGCAAAGGTGGCAGAGCAGATAAGGCCCGCAGCGGCCGGAGGAGCCGCGGAGCGGAGTCCCAGCCCCGGGAGGGCGGCCTCGAGCCGCTCCCACGCGGTTTTCTGGGGGCAGCGAGGAGAGGGGCCCCGGGGGGCCCGCGCCCGCGCACCCACCCCCTACCCCCCACTCCCGGCCACAGCCCCCTACCTGCCGGCTCGGGCTCCGCGCTGCCTGGGTGCCAGTGCGCCCAGAGGCCCCGCGCGAAGGCCACGGCGCTGTCCACGCAGCGCGGCTTAGAGCTGGACACGAGGCGCACGCGGGCCAAGCCGGCGCGGCCCAGCAGCGGCGGGAAGCGCGCGGCCAGGCGGCCAGCCAGCTGGCGCATGTCGCGCCGGCCCTTGTCCACCAGCTGCCCGTCCATCCAGTCCTCGTAGGCCAGCGGCCAGCGCGCCAGGGCGCCCGCCAGCCCGGGCCCGGGCGGCCCAGCGCGCAGCAGCAGCCCGCGCAGCGCACGCAGGCGGCCCACCTGCTTGGCCGTGGGGTAGCGGGTGCCGTGGCGGACCAGGGCCACGAGCTGCAGCGGCGCGCATGGGCCCGGGGGCCCCGGCCCGGCCCACGGCCTCGCCACATCCTCGTAGCGGCTCTTGGTGCCGAAGTACGCGCTCAGCGCTGAAGCGCGGCCCGCGGGCGCCCGCTCCGCCAGCGCGCAGGCCGCCGCACAGGCCAGCAGCACGGCGGCACCCGGGACCCCAAGCCCCCAGCGCAGCCGCCGCCGCTGGCGCCGCCTCAGGGGGAGCATCGCGACCGGCCTCGATCCGCCGCACCAACGCTTCCGCGGGGGCGGGGCGGGCCTTCCGGGCCCGGGGCCAACAGGCTCCGGTCCGGGACTGCGCAGGCGCAGCCTCCAGCGCACGCGCAGGGTCGGACAGGGAGGTAGCCCTGAGCTCCGCCATCCCGCCCCGCCCTCACCTCGCGCTTCTGGATGGAACTGCCAGCTGCGCCTGCGCAGGCCGGTTGAGGACGGGTCTCCCAGATTCACTGCAGCGGCCCCTCCTTGCGCTTCCTCTCCATCCCACCACAGGAGGCTGTTCGAGTGGGAATGAACTCTGGAGACCACCCCAGCTCGGCCGATTAGTTTAGCAGAATTGGAAACTGAAGCAGCTGGCCTTCCATCTCCCGCCTCCGCACCTTTGCCCCGGCCGTTCCCTTTGCTTAGAATGCACTCCTTGCTCTCTTCTGACCCCTGGACTCCCTGATTCCCTTCCGAGCTTAGTCTCGGGCCCTGGTTCCATGTGCAAACGGCTCTGCAGACCCTAAAGAGCTCCCTGGGTTCCTGCATCAAACCCTTCCGGCTGGCCCCCAGTGCTGCATTCCCATCCCCAGATATGCCTACCTTGTGTTTCATCAGTCAGCCACTAGGCACTGAATGAGCCCTTGCCCCCAGGCTGGAGAGAAGAGCCGGCACCAGAAGACACTGCCCACAGCAGCTCACCATCGAATGCCACATCTTGTGTGTGTGCAGAAAAGCAACATCGGAGAGGAGGGTGGCTGCATTCCCTTCCCTCCCCCAGCTCTTGGAGCCCAAGCCCGTCCTCTGTCTTGAGCTTCTTGGCTCACCACAGTGCCTGGCACACAGGAGCAGGAAATCATCGGGAGCCCTGGAGAAGAGCTGGTGTTTCTGTGTCTCGTGAAGGTGTGCAGAGGACTTGTCTCACTGGATTCTCCCAACTCTGGGGTGCAGCTGCCTCGTGGTTGTTTTGTTGAGGAGGAGGAGGAGGATGCCAATGATGAAGAGGAGGGCTGTGTTAGCAGCACCCAGGGAGGAACCCCTCTGATCCAGGAAGACCCCAGCCTGCTCTGCAGTCTCATCTCCCAGAAGGGCAGGTGCCATTATTATCACCATCTTACAGATAAAGAAACTGAGGGTCAAAGAAATGACCGTCCAGCTCCTTATAGCTATGTCTGTGGCAAGTTAAGACACAGGCCTTCCTAACTACAAGTTTATCATTCAATATCTTGCCATTCTGACTTACTCTGTACGGTATTATGCATGGCCTCCTTTCACCCATGGGCAAAGGTCAGAGGAGCGTCACATTGCAACATAAAGCACTCTGAAATTGGGTGTCAAGGAACCTGGGGTTCAAATCCTTGCTTTCCTACTTGTCTGACCTCCTACAAGATACTTTATATCTCTGGGCCTTGGTTTCCTCCTATGTAAAATGAAGAGCTTGGATTGGATACCCTCTGGGATCTTTCAGGATCTAATATCTGTGAACTCTGCAAGGTTCTACCAATACTAAAAGATTGCCTGGATTTGAACCCAAGCCTCCTGGCTCCAAATCCCCATGGGATCTAGATTAGGAAGGGAGCTTAGAGATGGCTTAGTCTAATCCACCAACCCCCACCCCAATCATTTCAGAGATAAAGAGACCCAGAAAGAAAAGCAAGTCAAGTTAGCAAGCATGTGTACACAAAGTGCCGAGTCCTGGAAATACAAACTGAAGAGGAAAGAAAGAATCCTGTCTCTTGAGAAGCTTGCATTCTAATTGAGGAAGATAGCACAAGCACACACACACACACACACTCAATCTCACACAACCGAAAATGGGGTTACCCACACATGGTCATGGGAGAGAAAGTCTGGGTACTCAGGAGTGCAGGCTGGACTGGAATGGAGAGCTGGCTGATCTGGATGTCTTCCTTAAAGGGAGGATCTGGGAAGAACCAGCCATTCAGAGTTTGGAAGAGGCCACAAGACCAAGGTGGTCCTTCCAGGCTGAAGCAGTTTCTGTGGCATAGGAGAGAAAGTCTGGATAGTCAGGGGTGCAGCCTGCTGGAGCAACCAAAACCCAGACTGTGGGGTCAGAGATATTTGTTCAGATCTTGACCACCACATATGATTTGTGTTCACAACCAAGTCAGCTGTCCTCCCTGGGCCTCAGTTTCCTCATCCATGAAATTCATAGGTTGGATTCAGTTATCTCTAAGGTCCCTTTCTACTGTAAGGCTACAATCTTCTTTGTGCAGGGTAACCTGAAAGTAAGCGGCAGGATCTAAACCCAAGTCTCCCAACAGTAAGTCTACTGGGCTAGTACTACTCTGCCTCTCATAATCCAACCTGTGATACAGACTTGACTGTAGATAAGAGGGGGAACCAGATCAAAATGTAATTTAAAAACATTCAACACAATAGATAAAAATACAATAAAACATAGATTGTGTTACTCTGTGGCTTTCTAAGCCATTATGCACCCTCAGGGATCCTTTAATGGCCCCTTTCTATTCCAATTTGACACCACACCATTGATCTAGAGCAAGCCTGCCCTGTTTAAGCAAGCTATTACTAGTGAGGTCTAGAATTTCTCCTGTCTTCTGCCTTTTGGCACAAAACAAGTGTCTGAATATTTCCATACCATGAAAGGATATGAGACAATGAATCTGCACTTCATGGGGACAAGGGAGACAGGCAGATGTTGGGGGTGAACACCTCATTGGCACATAGGCCATGAAGCCGAGAAGTACAATGGAGAGAGCCCTGCCCATCTTTTCCTGGTCAGCATCTTCATGTGCCAAGCTGAAGTGAGACAGTATACATTCCTTATTATGGTGAGGCTCACTCCCGCTACAATGTTGGAGGGACATTGGTTATGTTGACACCAAAGTCTTTACTATCCCAGAGGGTTAGGCTGGAACTATGGAAGGAAACAATCTCAGGCTTTCAATAGAAGGTGATTTAAAACACACTATTTCATATGTTATATTAAAAATCCCAGGTTTGGGGGCGGCTAGGTGGCGCAGTGAATAGAACGCCGGCCCTGGAGTCAGAAGGATCTGAGTTCGGAGCCGGCCTCAGACACTTAACCCACACAAACAAAAACCTAGCCGTGTAACCTTGGGCAAGTTACTTAACCCCAATTGCCCTAAAGGGGCGGCTAGGTGGTGCAGTGAGTAAGAGCACCGGCCTTGGAGTTGAGATGACCTGAGATCAAATCCGGCCTCAGAAAATGAGCACCCACACATAAATAATGACTAGCCATGTAACCTTGAGCAAGTTACTTAACCCCAATTGCTTAAAAAAAAAAAATCCCAGGTTTTTTCATATCTACTTATGCATACTGTGGGTACATTTTTTTTTTTATCTTATCACACATTAAAGGAACAAAAGATTTTGAGCTGAAAATGGATCCCAGAGAGCATCTGGTCCTAGAGAGATGACTGGCTATTATTTCATGCAGCCCTGTCATTCTATGGATATGGAAACTGAGACTCAGAGAGAGGAAATGAACTTTCCAAGGGTTAAGTGACTAGGGTCATACCATTACTAAGTGTCAGGGGCAGGATTTGAATTTAAGATCAGTCCTCCTGACTCCAGGCCCAGAGCTCCATCCACTGAGCCACCTAGCTGCCCAAGTTTACACACCTAATAATGACATAGACCAGAACCCAGGCCTTCTGAGCATCAAACTTCTGTTCTTTCCAAAGCATCTGCTTTCACTTCTTGTCTCTTCCCTATTAGCTTCCTGGTCCTGGACAATCTCTTGGTGCTCTAAGGAATTCTCTGGGACTACAAGTTACAGAACCCTTCCAGCCTTCACTGAGGGAGGAGGGAAGAGGAAGTTTCTTACACCATTAAAAATCATTTGGGTTTTTGTCTTTGTATCATACACACACACACACACAATATGATATATGATACAAAGACAGAAGCCCAAATGATGCCTCCCCTCAAGGAGCTTCCATTTGACCACTGATCCTTTTTTGTGCGTGTCCTGTCTCTCCAGGATAAGGACTGAGGAGGGTTCTCCAGGCATATCATTGCGTCTGATTGTGGGTGGTGGTGACATTATCCATTCCTTATGTACTGACCTAAGCTACTTATTGGCATCACCCATCACTCTACAGCCTCAGTTCATGGCTTGTCAGTGCAGATTGGGCTAACTAATAGCTTTCTAGGATCCATTGATGAACCATTGGGAGCATTTAATATAGTCTACACACACACACGGCATCTAGTCCTGAAAAACCTAGCCTAGATAATAGGCAAAGTCTAGTGCACTCCAGAGAGCAGATCCCTGAATGCAGCAATAGAACGCTCTTTCTTTTGGTCCCAACACAGAGGCTGAGTTGGATTTCAGCCTGACTAAGGCTAATTATGTGGCATGTGACTTGATCCCATTAATGCCCATCTCCCTTGGGTGCTTGTTTCATCTACCGCATCCTCTCTGCCTATTGACTGGTATTTTTATTTTCAGCCTCTAATTATATATTTAAGAGTTTAGGGGGAAATTGCTCACAAAAGAACATAAGGAGAAAAAAGGCTGGGAAGCAATGACCTATAGGAAGAAGAGTAGGTGCTATATGTTTGCCTCATAGGCTTCTCATTATCCCACCTCCCTGTTCAGGTTGCAAATGGTCAGTAAATTGAATGACTGCAGATTCTCAGACTTTTTTATGTGACTGTCTTGATATACCAAACCAGAAGCCTCTTACAATTTCTCTGTCGTGTCACATTTGAAATCTCAAACATCTAAATGTGATCGCATTTCAGGTTTGAGGAGTCCAGAATGGGGCCATGGGCACTCCTCAGAATACATCTCTGTTTCTGCTTTCAAAACTATAAACATGAATTGATTCTAGAAAAACATCTGAATTGGTCTGTTTCATGGGAAATTTGGCATAGAGCCTTCTTCGTTATCTCACTGCAGCCACATAGGGCAGTCAGCTGCGCCAATGCCAAGGAGCAGGGAGGCTCTCTCACTACTGCCCCACTAATCTCCTGGTATTGCCAGCTGGGAAGCAGGCTCACTCAAGCATATATCTGGGTATAGACAATAAGCCAAGATGTTGTTAGTTCCTGGCTCATTAGATCTGGAAAGGACCTAGGTCAAGCTCAGATATCATATGTTACAGATGAGGATACTGAAGTCCAGGGAAGGGGAGATTTATCCTCCAGATGCTGCCATGGTGATAAGAGCCCAGTATCTAGGCATGGATGAGATCCCTACCTGCCCAGAAGCCCTTTCCATGATATTGGCATGAAAAAGCTCTCCACTGTCTATGAGACTCCTCCGTGTTAGCCCTTCTTGCCAGAGCACCTGGTAGAATCCCAGTGGTGCACAGATCTAGGGTAGGCCAAGAAATGGTGTTTCGGTGTGTCCTCAGAATGTTGCTTCTCAGCTGTCCTGCTACTGGGCATTCTTCATCTAGTTCTTGCCAGGGGAGGAATGTGGTAAGTGGCATGCAGCAGGAAGAGTCCTGGGCATCAGGTGGAGAGGGCCCTGGCTTCAGATCTCACCTCGAAGACTTACTACCTTTGCAGCCAATGGGAATGGGAAAGGACTACATCAGTACCTACTATCCTCCAGGCACTGGACTGGTCCTTCATCCCAGGAGGAAGGGTTGGAAGAGGCCTGAGCAGCTCAGCCAACTGCATCCACTAAAGGATCAATCCCCACCATAACTAACCTGATAAAAAGAGAACCAGCTTGTCTTTGGAGATTTCTCTGGCCTCTCAAGGCAGGCGATTCTATTTCAGGAAGCTTTAACTAGAAGATGGTGACTGCCATCAAGCCTGAGTTTTCCTCTTTATACCTGCTACCCATGGCTTTCCTGGTTCTTTCCTCTGTAGTCAAACAGAACACAGCTGATCCCTCCCCCACATAACACCCCTTCAAACATTTGAAAACAGAAGCCTTCTGCCTCGAGTAACATGCACACTCCCAACCTTCTTTTGGACAGTCATTCTTTCCCTCCCCTGCAGTATCCTTAACTGGGTCATTTAGCAAGCCACAAACAAGCTTTTCCCAAGTGCCAGGCACTGGGGGAGACAAAAATAAAAAAAATAGTCCCTGCCTTCAAGAAATGTACATTTTATTATTTTGTAATACCACATACCCAGGACAGGCACAGGCCTGTGTGTTCAGAAACCTCTGCTGTCACTAAGCAGCAATAGCTGCCTCATTAGCCATTCTTACTTAGTCCTAAAGAAGATCGGTTCCCAGTCTGGCACATCAGCTTACACAGAGTCATTTCCCCAGGTTTCCATACCTTCTTCCTCTCCTGTCCTACACCCTACACTGCCTTGTCTAATTCTGTTTTCTAAGAGATGAGACATTTGCAATTAAATTATACACATCCAGGAGCTTATGAACTTCTGGAGGGCAGGGAGGGAGCTGGTTTTGTACAACTTCAGATGCCCCAGAGTACTCAAAACAATGCCTTGTCCACATGAAGCAGTGAAAAATGTGTTGGAAGGAAGGAGTCAAAATTGGTGAGTAGGCAGTGCTTTATCTTCATAGCAATCTTTACATTCAAAGCCCTCTGCTATTACTTCTCTCATCTTTTCCTTCCTAGCATCACATGAAGTATGTAGGGCAAGTATAATTAGCCTAATTTACACGGGCAGAAATCAGGTTTCAGAGCCATTCACCAGCTTGCACAAAATAACACAGCAAGTCACGGGAGGAAGAGAATTAAAGGGTGGGGGGGGAACCACCTCAGGATGGTAGTCAGGTTCAGCCCCCTCCCAGAATCTTAGAATCAGAAGGACACTCAGAGGCTGCACAGCAAACCCTGAATGATAAGTAATACCTATGTATTTGGTTCCTTAAATGCAAAATGCCTTTATAGAGATCACCTCATTTCTGCCTCTCAGCAAGCTTCAGCTATTATCATAGATGCTAGAACTGAAGGACCCTTAGTATCCATAGTTCAACCTTCTCACTTCACAGCTGAGAAAACTGAGCCAAAGGTAATAAGCAGATTTTGAACACAGCCCTCAAACTCCAAATCCAATTCTCCTTCCATTATACTGTGTTGCCTTTTGTACAATGAACATAGAATTCCATGGCAACATGAGAACTCACCACCTCCTGAGACAGCCATTGCCACTCTGGGCAGCTCTACTTCTCAGGAAGCTTTTCCTAGCCCTAATTCTGTTTCAAAATAGAAAATTTCTTCTCTGCAGCTTCTATTCTGGACCCCTAGTTCAGCCCCTAAGGCCAGGAAGAACATGACAATCAATCACTGGGCACCATACCATATGTTGTGGATATAAAGAATGCAACAAATCCAACCCCCAAGGAGGTTATATTCTAATGGAGGAGAAAGCAAGATCTATATGCAGTACCAGTATAAATGGGATAGACAAAGACATGTGAAGCAGTTAAGTAAAAGTTAGCTCATCTAATCTCTCCTCCTTGTGACTGACAGTCCTTCACATACTTGAGGACAGCTATCATGGTCTAACACACAACATCTCTCCCCACACTCCCATAAACACAAATCCAGATTCTCCATTATCTCTCCCAATTTCTACCACCAAGGCCTAGTGAGTGAGATGATCTTTCTACAACTCTACACTCTCAGCCTCCACCCCATATACCCTTCATGGCTTATTTACCCTCCAACACTACCAGCCATGCATTTTGACTCTTAATTCCCCATTGTAGAAATGATGGGGAGAGGAACTCCACTGTAATATGCTTCACCAGCACTCTGGTGATGACTTAGTGGAAAAGGCCTGGGCAGAGTAAGAACCAAGTGGGTAGGAAGTCCAGAACCCAGAATTATGGAGCTGATCTGTCAGGAACAATCAAATGGCCAAAGGAGAGCTTTAGGGTGCTTAGTCTAGGGATGGAGAATGGAATGGGAATGGAGATGAGGGGCAACAGAATCTAGTTAGATCATTTTTCCCATTGAAACAATGTTGTAAATATTACACAATGATCATTAGCTTTCTAGTTCACATATGCCTATTTAATCCATTACACAGCTGAAATATTAAATGTATTCAACAGAAAATATTAGCTAAGGGGAATGTATTCCATGGGGGGTGGGATGAGCTGGGCAATGCTCTATACAAGTGACTTTTAGATATAAGTCATGCATTTTGAGAGAGGTGTGGACCCAGTGGGGTAATGTAGATTAAAAACCACACCCTTTTCTGATAAAGGAAAATTGCTGTATATTTATTAGAGAGTCAGTTTATTTCCCTTCATCGTTTCTCAGTCTTGTCTGAGTCTTCATGAGCCCATTTGGTGTTTTCTTGGCAAAGATACTGGAGTGCTTTTGCCATTTCCTTCTCCATCTTATTTTACAGATGAGGAAACTGAGGTAAACAGGGTGAAGTGATATGCCCAAGTTCACACAGCTAGTAAGTATCTGAGGCAGGATTTGAACTTAAGAAGATCAGCCTTCCTGAATCTAGGCCCAGTTCTCTATTGACTTCACCACCTAGCTTCAGAACACAGTCAAAAAGAACCAAATCCTGCTATGGTTCAGATCAGACATAAGATGGAGAAACTGTCTTCTGCCTTTCATATGGGTAAATTGATCCTACATTGTGTTATGTTTATACATCTCTGACCAAGAAATCCTCAAATGGGACAGAACAACATGAAGGAGTAAAACATTAGCCACTGTAGCATTTTTCCCAAACACCTTCACTGCCTCTTTTGCATACCTCCCTAAGGACACAGTTGTCTGATTAAAGAGGTTCAGGATTCGAGTGCATGGAACACTCGGCACTTCAAAAGAATATAGTTTATTTAGAATATAGGTGAATGGGAAGGAAACCAGAGATAACAGAGTAAAAGGCTTAGGAATTGTAAAAATAAGAACAATTATGATTAATATATATATATATACACACACATATATACAAGCATCACCGATGCGGGGAAGCACCAACACCTGACCACACAAGCTGGGGAATCCTGGGTAGAGCCGTCAGGGTCCTGTTCAAGAGGGTCCCAGGCAGGATGTCTCCTCCATGAATGGGATTCCAATTTGGGGTCTGAATCGTACAGTTTAAGTAGTGCTAAGAACAAAGAAGGCATTGTACCTTGTAAGAGGCCTGGGACGGAGGCCAATCCCTCCAAGGCCTCTCAAGAGTGATGTTTCCTTGGAATGGCTAGTTCCAGGAGTTGGGCAGTTATCATATCTCTTCTCAAGGACCTGGCCAGGGTCCCAGGAGAAGAGCAGCCCTCCTGTTCTCCCTCTGTTCCCAAACACCCTGGAGTAATAGAAAGGTCATATTGAGTGGGGGCCTTGGTTTGTATAATCTTATTCCTTACAGAGGGGCTTACCTTGTCCCTTCAACAGTCTTCTCAAAGTGCTTTGAATTTGCCCCCTCCAGCCACAGTGACTTCCAAGAAAAATACTGGAAGGGTGAAAGGAGAGAGCCCTTCACAGAATTTCAGAGTTGCAAGGAAATCCAGGGGAAAGGGAAATGAATGAGCATCTGCAGAGTGCCTACTACAGGCTAAGCACTTTACAAATATTATCTCATTTGGTCTTCATACAGCTACCCTGGGAAGTAGGTGCTACCAATATCCCCATTTTACAGTTAGTGAAAGGGAGGCAAATGGAGGTGAAGTGACTTGTCCAAGGTCACACAGCTAGTAGGAGTCAGGCTGGATTTGAGTTCAGGTCTTCCTGACTTCAGGCCCAGGGTCCTATTTATACTTGAGAAAGAATCCGCCCACCATTACAACTGACAAGTGTCACACAGCCTTTTTTTGAAGATTTCCAGTGAGGGGGAGATCTCTATTCCCCCCTCACCCCCCACCTACCCGGAGGAATAACAACAACAATGACTAGTTGGACTTTATATCGGACTTTAATGTTTGCAAAGTGCTGTCATTCCACTTACAGAGAGCTCTGATTCTTAGGAAGTCTTTCCTGACATCAAGCCTGGATTTGTTTGCAAGTCGCACCCATATGCCCCCAGAAGCCAAACGGAGCAGACAGAATCCCTCTTCCACAGGCTAGCTTTTCAAGGTTTGGACCACTGCAGCATCGTCTCCTCTTCTGGCGCAGGCTCCAGGCCCTTCACGACCCCGGCTTCTCTTTCCTGAAATAACTCATCAGTGTCCTTCCTAAACCATGACTCCAGAGCCTGAACCCAACGCTGCAGGTGGCATCTGACCCGAGCCCGGCAGGCCTGTTGCCTCCTCCTCCTTCCCCGGAGCTACGGCCCTCTGCATCAGCTTTGTCGCTGCCAGAGCACCCTGCTGACCCTCCTGGCCTTACAGTCCTCCACAACCCCGGGGTCTTCAGATAATATAGTGGCTGGTACTCGGTGGAGGCTTAATAAATGCTTGTTGACTTTAATTCTATTTCTTGAACCTAGGGAAAAGGGTTTTTTGGATTTTTTTTTTTTTTGCAGTTTTTGCATTAAATTTCACCTCGCTAAATTTAAGCCAAGGCTGTGGACTGTGGACCCCATTGCATCCACTTCGTCATTCAGGGTGCTGGCCAGCCTCTCCACTGGGAGAAACACCTCCCAGACTGCGCATCCGTACCTTAGCAGAACCAGTAACCTAGGCAACAGAGACAGAGCCCGCAGGGGCGGGGCGTGTAACCGATCAGGGCTTCGGGCTGCTTGTCATCTCTGGATTGGACAAAGACCAGGCTCAGGACAACGCCTCCCATTTCCATGGCGACCGAGCTCGTCTCCTGCAGGACGGCGGCTGCCGAGGGTCAGCGCTGAGCAGCCCAGAGAAAGTCGATTACGGCGGCAGACTCAGGCTGTCCCTTTAAGAGGTCACATGACGCGCCCCTCCCGCTTCCACTGCGGTCCTTTTTCTCCGCAGCCTCCGCCCTGAGCCACAGCAGACGCCATCGCTCTCCGAGTCGGCCGCCGCCCAAGCTCCGGGCTGCGGCCCGGGGCGCTGCCCGGGCGGCGGCCGGCCTTCCCTGGCCCAGTCGCGCCCGGTGTCCAGCCTGCCCAGCTAGAGGTCCTCGCCAGTGTCCAGCCGCTGTCCCCGACCGGACCGTGCTGCCGCGCCCGCTGCCGGGACCCGAGGATTCCCGCGTCCGGGGTCCGGAGGGCGGCGGCCCCTCCTGCTCCTCTTCCCGCTCCTCCTCCATGATCCTGGGGCTGCTGCAGCTGGAGCCTGGGGCGAGGCCATGCCCTTGACCGCCCTGCCCCCCGGCGGTTCACCCCCCGCCCCAGGTCCCTAGAGGCGCCCGGCCTGGGTCTGAGTTTGCTGGATGCAGAAGGAGCCTCTCGGGGCCATGTTCGGGCCTGGGCGGCTCGGGATGGGGGCCTAAGGCCCGGGGGTGCGAGGAATCTGAGGGGTGCTGTGGGGATGCGGGGCCCCGCCCCCCATTGTCTGCGAGCGCTGAGGGCCGGATCCCAATTCCCCCCTCCTCTGCAGTGCCGCCCGCACTGCAGTCCTCCCCTCCCCCCCCCCCCCCGCCTTGCAGCGCCGCCCCCGCTGCAGCCCTCCCCCATAGCGCCCCCGCTCCCGGCAGCGCAGCCCCCGCTGCAGCCCCCCCCCCCCAACCCGATGTAGCTCCTCCCCCAGCTCCCTGCAGCTCAGCCCCCGCTGTCCCCTTCCAGCCCCCCCCACCCCACAGCAGCGTGGCCCCCGCTGCTAGGACCCGGGGGCCCAGCTCCATCACCGGCCCCTCGCTGGCCGCGCAGCAACCTCAGTCCGGTCAGTGGCATGTGACCGTGGTCCGCCGAGGCGGGTCTGCCCTGGATGGGCCCGAAGATCTCATCTGCCCTCTCCAGCGCCTTGCCGGTGGCGGCTGCAGCCTCTGCTGCCGGTCTGGGAGCAGGGAGCCCACCCGGGGGCCTTCCGACGCCTCGCCCTGGCCCTGAACGCTCCAGGATTTCCATACCCAGGCAGCCCACCCGCCTGGGGGAAGCTGCCCCTGTGCCAAGACTGACGGACTGCACGGCTGCCTTTCTCCCCTGCCCTCGGGGTCGGGCAGGTCTCTTTTCTTCTTCTCTTTCTCTTTCGTCTGCTCAGGGTTCCCCGCTTCAAGATGGTGGATTCAAGAATGGACAAGGGGGGGCATCCTCTCTGCCCCCCGAGGGAGTGACCCTGCTGATGGCGTAGATCTCTTTAGGTTTCTTTCCTTTCCCTCCTGCCCCTCCTCTGGGGGCTGCCAGGAGGCTCTCCTGTCTCTAGCCTTCCTTAGTATTTAGAGTTCCCTACGTGTGTTATTTCCTCCCCCCTTTCCATTCGATTCAATTCAACAGGCATCTGTTAAGTGCTTCTGTTATGTGCCTGGTGCTGGGAACACACAAAAAAAACCCAAACCCTTCCTTCCCAGCCCTCCTGGGGCTGGGGCTTGTTTTGGTGCCCTTCCCTCCTACCCCCCTCCATGGTGTGGAGAAAAACGGTAGGCAGAGATCCTTGATCAGGAGCTGAAGCAGTCATCCAGTCTCACAAAGAAAACCCCATTTCCACCTAGACCCATAAAATGACACTCATTTTACCGATGAGGAAACTGAGGCCTAAAGCAGTGAAGTGAGTTACCCAAGGGATAAAGTTTTAACAGTGATTGACAGGTGGGATTGTTCTCATCCCCTGCTAGGAGTCTGAGGGCTTCAGGAGAAGAGCTTAGGATGCTCTGGTACTTCCTGAGAGACAGGGAGGTGGCAGCTCAGCCTCTTGTGTCTTTGGCAGTGAGGTGGAGCCCTCCTGAGAATGGGTTTTTTTGAATTCAGGACTGTAAGAGTTATTTGATGTCAGTTAGAGGTTAGTGAAAGAAATGTATAACTTTGTTTCCATCTAAATTAACTGTCACCTAATGGGTGCCATTAAGATCCCCTTATTAATAGAAATTCCTCCAACAGGGGAAGGGGTTCCCCAAACCCCTCCCCTCTCTCAGCACAGCTGCCTGCCCTTCTTTATTCCTTCCATGGTGACCCCCACCCTCAGCAGGAGCTGCCCTGCCCCTTTCATCCACCCAAGGCTGGATTGCTACTTGCTAACCTGGTGTATTTGGAATTCTTGTTCGTGGAAAGGTTTTGACGGTATCCTCCAGCTCTGAGATCCAGTGATTCTGCCCTTGGTGGTTGTCAGTAACCGGGAGGGCTTCCCTTGGCTGTGTGGGAGCCCTCAGGGAGGGACTTGCCCATCAATGACCTCTTCCCCAGCCCATTTCTCTGTATTTGTATGAATTAGTGATTAAAAAAAAAATTCCTTTTTTGTATCCCCAGCACTGGGCACAGTTCCTGGCACATAGTAGGCACTTAGTGAATGCCTGTTGATTGAAGCAAGATTCCCCCCTACTGGGCCATGAGAGCACAGTAGATGTCAAAAGCAAGGGCTTTCTACCTCCCCAGCTGGGAATCACATAGACTGATTCCAGCTGGTCCCCAGTGCTAGGTGGAAGGCGGGGCCATGCCCCACCTCCTGCCTGGCCCCCATGCAGCCATTGGAATGGCTGTCCCTGTCTGTGTGTGTCTGTTTGGTTTTGTGATCTTAGGTGAATGTTTGTAGTTTTAGGTGACTACGAATCCTGTGATGCATGTACCAGGACTGGAGAGGCCTTGGGGATTCCCAATGGTCTGAAGATGGAGGAGGCCTGCTGGGACCATGGCTACTGTGGTCCCAAGCAGGGGAAGCCCCCACCCAGAAGCCAAGCCCATGGTACCAGCACAGGAGTGCCAGGAGGGCTTGGACAGGGTAGGGCTGAGATGAAATGGAAAACCCCTGAGGGCAGGCGGGCAAAGCGGCTTTCTGTTCTGTTGAATTTTCAATATCACCCTCCCCACTGATTGTAGCCATAGTTTTTGCTGAAGCCTGTTAACCAGTTGTTTTCCCGAGTGCCCCAATTCTGCCCGGTTTAGCACTTTTGTGTGTGACTAGACTTCTCATTGTGTCCAACTGCCCTGTGGGATGTTTCCTGGGCTTCCTGACTGGAAGGAGAATGGGGTTGTGCTGTTTGTGTTTTCCTTTTTATTCTTGTGATGTGTGTTTGGAAACTTCGATTATTAAAGTAGTTTGAATTGGATTGTGGGGCTCGAGTGCTTATTTTAAACAACAAAACCTTGGACCTTCCAAACAGAGACAAATGGCCTTAGATTCAGCTTCCTGCTCGATGGGCTACTCTGAACCAGAGGCCCTTTGTCCAGTGGCCACCTTCCTTCCCCCCTCCCCCCACACCCTCCTTTAGAAGATACAGAGAATATCTTTGGAATAAGGAGATCTTTCAGACAGGAGCAATCGATGCTGGAAGCACTATTTGCTTCCTTCTGTCACCTAGGGAAAAGCTGATGTCAAAGTAAGAAGAAAGGCATCAAGGTGATACTGTGAATAGGATTGTAGCTGGAGTCAGGAAGTTTGCCTTTGGGGGGGTCACTGAGCGGGTCATTTAGCCTCTGCCTGTTTCCTCATTGGTAGAACAACGGTAATAATAGCACCTTCCTCCCAGGGTTGTGGAACCTCAGATGAGGTCATATTTGTAAAGCACTTTGTGCTAGTTATATAAACTTTACCTACTTTGTCTTTAAAGATTGAGCAATTAGAAGCAATGTAAATGAGCTCTTTATTTTTAAAGCTGGGCACTGAAGCCAGATGGGCTCTGACCTGATGGATTTGTTGATTATCAGGTTAAGTCACTCCAGGTGTAGGGCGAATCTGGGAGGGAAAGAGAAAAGACTGCTTTCTGCTCCAGATCAGGCCCTTTGGAATTGGAGGCAATAAGCCAGAGAGAGTTTGGCACTAGGTGCCTGCGTCACCTCTAACCAGAAGCTGCTTGTTCAGTTTTCAGTGTAAGCATTTACACCTCAGAAATTGGCTTTCCCTCCCAATCAGGGATTATTTTATTGATTGTGTAGACCTAGTGTTAATGGTAGATATCAGAAGTATGTGTAGAGGTAGCCCCCAAATGTGAAACATTTCCCAGCACACCTGGTAGTGTTCCAAAAACATTGCTTTACCTCAGCAGCAGGAAAGTAGAAAATTCAGGGAATGAAGGCAAGATCACCTGGGGACCGAAGGCTAATAAATAATGATAACTGGGATTTAAATTTGAGTTTTGGGTCAAGGGCTCACATTCATTATCTCCTCACACACTGCTCAAGAGCATCTCCTCACCTCCACAGGAAGACTTCCAATGGAGAGAGACAGGGTAGGTGAGTTTTTGATGTGAAAGAAATGGTAAGAATGCAAGCAGAGCTGAAACAAGTTAGTTGCACATTAGTGAGTGATCTGGGTGGGGTCCAATTGGAGGTAGGGTGCAGTGGATAGTGTGCAGGCCTGTAGTCAAGAAGATTGATCCTCCTGAATTCAAGTCTGACCCCACACTTATAATTTGTGTGCCCTGGGCAAGTCACTTCACCCTGTTTGCCTCAATTTCCTCATCTGTCAAATGAGCCCAAGAAGGAAATGGCAAATCACTCCAGTATCTCTACCAAGAAGACCCCAAATGGGGTCAGACACGACTGAAATGACAACTGATTGGAGGTGGTTTGATACCTGTCGACTTGTCAAATCCATCCATCTCCTGAGAGCTTACAAAGGATTTGCTCTTGCAAGATCAGTTGACTCAATTGGAGGCCTCCATGAGGATGCTTCTATCCCTTCTCAGGTAGATAAAGTGGGGGGGGTTATTATTAAACTCATAAAGATGCATTCTCTCTATACCCAGTTACGTGATGGGGGGGTTTCAGAGTTTTAAAGAGGTTACCCCCCATGACCCCTTATCAGTCTGCTTCGGGTCTGGATAAGATCACCCCTTTTGGGTAGAGCGCTTAGCTATGGCTCTTCTGTACCAGACCACTGAACCAGCCTCAGCAGGCCAGCTGGTGAAATTTCAGGGGATAATCAGGGTGTAGTAAATAGTAGCAGTTCAGATAAACAGAGCTGTTCACACATTCAGGCATCCTGGAGACATGGTGCCTATCAATGTGTTAGGTGAGTATGATGAACTTTGGTAGGAGCAGATAATTAGGATGAATAACCTACAAACATATTAGTAAAATTGTCTTGCATATCAGGGGACCAAGGTAGTAAGAGTTCTTCAGCAGTACCAATATTTTGGTGAATGCTTGAAGATTTCTGTCCAACCTGTTCAATTCTCTGCTCCAAGGTGAGACTAGAGGGACCATTAGAATGATTCCCCAAATGATGAAAGCCAAGGGGCCCCCAGAGTTTTGGCTGTTTTAATATGCCTGAGTTACTGTGGTGTGAAAAAAGGATGGGGGAGGGGAGGCATCCTTTGGACCCTGAATGGCTTGTTAGGGGATAGCTCCATTTCTGTTGAGGCTGGGGTGTGGCAAACCACTGAGGGAAAGATTGGTTTGCCGGTGAAGGTGGGGAGGGGCAATATCCCTTGTCTGGACCTCGGTTTTGGTGGAAGATGGGGAGGAGGAGGGTATTACTAATGTTATGGGTTCTTAGGAGTTAGGAACTGTCTGGGCACTTAGCCTAGCTTGTCTGCCCATTATGTTGGGTAGGGGTAAATGGGAGTCAAGAGAACTATCCTGTGTAGTAAATGTTAACAATGGAGGTAGGGCAAGGAGAGAAGGTGTCCTTCCTAGTCATGGAAGGAGGCAGATGGTACCAGGTGATTAACAGTTGATTACCAGTGGGAGTGAATAAAGTAATGGTGAAAATTGCTACAGCTGTCCCTAATCTTGCCAGCAAGAAAGCCCAAATCTCCTTCAGGCCCCAGGTGAGTAGTACAGGGTTGTTGTTCTCACTAAAGTGACTTTTCCCATCCCTTTGGCTGAGACCAGGCAGGATCAGGTTGCTTTTATCTGGGAAAGAGCTCAGGCTTTGTTTACCATCGGTCCCAGGCTTATCCCTTTATGTTGCCCCATTTTAGTCAGTGGAGGTTGAAAGAGGTTTTATTTCCAGGGAGCCCTGTCTGCCATCATATTAATGATGTAATGGTGGCTGGACCAGATGAGACTATGGTGGCAGATGGATCAGATAGCTCTCTAGAGACAAGGGATGGGAGATCAAAGCAGAAAGAATTCACATGGTCCACACTTGTGATGGGGACCGGTAACAATGTCAGACAGATCAGTTCTGACGATCACAATTATTTTATTCTCTTGCCCTCAGTTTTAAGAACTCCCCAGATAACATTTTCCCCATCATTTAAAACTGATTATTTATGTAATGTAGTTTTATTTGCTTTAAGTGCCTTCCCTAGTTTTGGGGGTTGTTTTGATATTGGTGAAAGTCTCTTCAGAAAAAAATTGGGGATCTTGTCCCCAAAGAATCCCAAAGAATGGGATGTAGTAGGAGCTTGGGTGGGCTAGTGGAGCTTTTATAGTTGTCTGTTAGCCACAGCCATGGGTCCTCCCTGACCCTTGACTCAGTCCTATTTTGTGCTTTCAAGTCTGGTGATTTCTGGAGCTTTATTCAGTACCTTGAACCTTCTCCCCCTGGACTGCTCCTTCCTATGCACATGTCTTCTTTCCCTGTTTAATAAGAATCTTCCTTAATTTCACAGGCATCATCTTCCTCTGGTTTGCTTCCCTTTAGGGAAAAGTGGGATTTGGATCTCAGGAACTAGCCTTTAAATTCTCTGGGTATCTTCCTTCTTTGGGGTAAGCATTTGCCTCAGTTTACAGGGGATTGGACTAGATGGCCTCTAAGGTCTGGAGTCCTAATTCTATGATCTGAAATAAAATAGTCACAATAGAGCACAACAGTCCATAAGGGATTTTTTTGTGGGACTTCCTTGCACGTTGGCCACCTACAGGGGAAGCAGGTGGTCCCACTCCTCTCTACCAACTCTGTCAAAACCCTCAGTTTGTACTGGACTGAATATCAATGAAGAAATGTAATAAGAAGAGGAAGGATGGAAGAAATAAACATTTATTAAGTGCCTGCTCTGTGACTTGATCTGTGCCAAGAGCTTTTGTACAAATATTGCCTCATAGGATCCTAACAACATCACTTTCCTTCCTTTTCTAAGAAGATCATGACACCAGAAAGGTGATGTCACAACATGCAAATGAATTGGATATAAGTGAGGAAGTGCTGTGCAAAGTTACCGGCCTCACTTTCTCCTCTGGAGCCACCTGGATCCAATAGCAAGATATAGATCAAGACAACTGGAGGTAACCAGGGATTCTGAGACCTTGACAGTAGGTACTATTATTATTCTCACTTTACAGCTGAAGAAATAGAGGCAGACAAAAGTTAAGAGACTTGCCCAGGGTCACAGAGCTGGTAAGTGTCTGAAGCTGGATTTGAACTCAGGTCTTTCTATCTCCAGGTGGAATTGGAACAAGTGTAGCCTGCAAGGCTCAGTGTCCAGAGATGACAAGAGGAGAGGCCTCACTTGAGAAAGTCACAGTGTGAGAGCCTTGGAGCAGCAACAATTGGGAATTGCCACAGTGCTCAGACTATGACAGCCAGGGTTCAGGGGCTCTGGCTTTCCTAGCATTCTCTCCTGAGATGCCAGAGAGGGTCCTGAACATTCAGCATTCTGAACCTCAAAAATGCAAGAGCGGGGCAATCCCCCCAGGAGGTGGAGACGAGTGCCAGAACCCAAGTGATCCAGGGTGAAACAGGATGTAGAGCTGGGCACTGGATTAAAACCCTAATTCAGGAGCTAAAGCTAGAGGTGAATAAATCAAAACAGAATGTTACTAACCAGTATAAAAATTATTGTTAATCTAACACTATAACAACTGGATTTTCAAAAGGACTTTTGAATACCTAGAAGAGATTTTTTAAAATGAAATAAAAGCTCTGGAATAAAAAATTAGAAAGAATAGCTTACTAGAGAAGGTGGTAACTCTTACCCAAGAAATGAAATCTTTGAAAACTATAAGGGATCAAACAGATACCAATGACTCCATAAGATAGCAAGAAATATTAGAACAAAAGTTATTTTTTTAATAAGAGAAAATTTAACTAATATTAAAAAAAACATGATCTGGGAGAAAAAAAATTCAAGGAGAGATCATTTAAGAGTCATTGGACCCACTGAGTTGAATAGAAACTTTGAAATACAAACACAAGACTCTAGAGAAACCTAAAAAGGTATATTTATTTGAGCAGCTGAAAGGAGTTATCTAATGATGCGGTGCTAACATTCTAGAGGAGGGAGAAGAAATAGGTGCCCTTTTGGAGAAAACTTTAATGTTTTCAAAGAATATTGAGAGAGTAGAATAATAAAAACAGAAGTCCTGGGGTGGATTAGTTCTGTTTTGACAATTTGAAGAGAGAAAGGAAGGGTAAAAGAAGAAACATACTAATGTAGAAAAGGTGGGGAGCAGTTTACCTGGTATTTCTTACAATGGGATGAATGGGAAGAATCTACAAAAAGAAGGGGTGGGAGAGTGGTATCAGATGAACTTCGCTCTTACTGGAAATGTCACTGGAGGATTAAGCATACACAGAAATAGTTTGGCATAAAAAGAAATCAAACTCAAAAGGGAAACAACGAGGGATAAAGAGGATGGTGGTTGAGGATGAATAATGTTGGGGAGGAAGTAATGACAAGCAAAACAAACTTCCTGACCCTGAAGGGAAGATTAAAGGGAGTAGGGGAAGAAAAGAACTGAACTCTAAGGAAATATCTTAGATTGCCCCTTTAGACAACTGGGAAATGGCTGAACAAACTGTGGTATAGAAATGTCATGAAATATTCTTGCACCATAAAAAAATGATGAAAGAGATGTCCAGAGAATCCTAAGTACAGACTGATGCAGAGAGGAGTGAGTAGAACCAAGGACAGTTTATACAAAGGCAACAACATGGTAAAGAAAAACAACTCTGAAATACTTGTGAACTCTGATTTTAGCAATGAGCAATGATGGCTTCAGAGGACTTCTTTTTTTTTTTTAAAGCAATTGGGGTTAAGTAACTTGCTCAAGGTTACACGGCCAGTCATTATTTATGTGTGGGTGCTCATTTTCTGAGGCCGGATTCCATCCCGGGTCATCCCAACTCCGAGGCCAGCGCCCTTACTCACTGCTCCACCTAGCCGCCCCCAGAGGACTTCTAATAAAGCATGCTGTTAACTATTAAAAAAAAAAAAAAGAATTTGTTGTTCAGTTGTGTCCAACTGAATCTACATTCCCAAACTGATACCAGATAACGAGAAAAGTAATCTTTGGTATTTATGTCATCCACTTTATACATATATTATTTGTCAGTCAGCTAGCTTTTATTAAGCAACTACACTATTCTAAGCACTAAAGATACAAAGAAAGGCAAAAGACAGACAGTCCCTGCTCTCGAGGAGCTTTCAGTCTAAAGGGAGACAACATAGAAACAAATAGGTACTGTCAACCATTATTGAATTCATTCTAAGAAAGACAAAATTCGGCTGCATATCCATGTTTATTTCTCTCAAAGCTGATGGATCATGCATATAGAGAAATGCATGGGAGCTCGTTGTGGAAATGAGCCCAAGGAAGGATAGACACAAGGGACCTTATATCTTCACAGTAATTCCCTCTCACCCCTTCCCTCCTATCTTCCTCACTCAGGAAGCCTGTGTCAGCTAAAATTATAGTCTCTACATGTGTTAGCCATAATATGAGAAAGTAATTTCTCAATAGATTGTAAATACAATAAGAGAACATCAAGGTATTAATTGAAATTATAGATCTAGTATGTCTCTGTGTTTCTTTTATCATTAACAAGATTATATGTCATAGCATAGCATAACATGTGTCCATAAAATACCAAGATAGGAAAAAGTCCCATTATTCAAGATAGTGTCTGGCTCAAGGTATCCTGCCCTGGACAGTCACAGACAGAAGAATGCTCCTGATCAGCTTCATCTGGCAATGTAGTTGCTGACACAGGAAGCAGATATTTTGGGTTCACTCAGAGAGCAAAGCAAAGCATGTCTGTTATGCTAGAGCATGCAAGGCATTATGGTAGGTTAAGCTCAGATTGGGCCAAAATGTCTTTGGTTAAGAATCACTAAACAGCAGATCGAGGTGGTCCAATCTGAGTTAAAATGTTATAGGTACAAGTATAATCATACATGTATATTCTATATCAGATTCCAGGCCATCTTGGGAAGGGGGAGGGGAGAGAAGGGGGAAATTTAGAATTCCTAATCTTTTTAAAATGAATGTTGAAAACTAAAAAAAAAATACTTTTTAGAAAATTTTTATGGGGATAGGAGTCACCCTGCAAAGCTCAGCTGTGAGGAGAGAGAAAAGCCTGGATGAAAGTCTTCCTGCTGCTTGAGCCCGGTCAAGAAGAAGCGGGCTATTTGGACATCCCTGGGGTGTTATAATGGGAATGCCTGTTCAGGTACAGGTTGGCCTAGAAGGCCACTGAGGCCCATCCTAAGACCCTGAGATGCTGCTGCTGTTGTTGCTAATCTTCGTTCTCAAAGAGAACGGGAGGCATCAGGAAGGTGATGTCTTAACGTGGAGGTGATTGGGATTGAAGTGAGGCAGAGCTGAGCAGAGCCATCAGCCTCACTCTCTCCGCCAGAGTCATCAGAGTCCAATGGCAGGACACAGGTCAGGACAACTGGCGATGGCCCTCTGACATGGTGCTAGGACTTCACGGAAAGCACAATGGAATGGATTGGTGGAATAAGACTGTTGTGGTTGGAGCCTCCTCACTCTCCCTGCTGGATGCATCTGTGTATTGCACCAAAAAAGTCCAGAAAGCCTGGGACGGGGACCTGGGTGAGTTACAGAGTTGCCTTCTAGTCTCACAACTAACATTAATGTGGTACCAGAAGATTCGTAAAGCCCTTTGCACATACAGCCCATCCCACCAGTGGGCCAGCAGGTACATGTGGAAGGGCTCTCAGGACAGGTATCCAAGGCACGCCCCCTGGTAAATGAAGTTCTCCCCCCAGCCTCCCTTCTCTTTTTAGGCCAGAAGCCAGGGGCTTAAGTAGCAGTTCAACATTTGGTCACTAAGTGACTCAGGATCTCCCTGAGTTCAAGTCTGGTCTCAGATGCTTACTAACTGTGTGACCCTGGACCAATCACTTAACCCTGTTTGTCTCAGTTTCCTCACAAAATGAGCTGGAGAAGCAAATGGCAAATCACTCCAATTTCTTTGCCAAGAAAATTCCAAATGGGGTCATGAAAAATTGGGCATGACTCAACAACAACAACATTTGGATCATGTCCTGTAAAAGGTGGGGAGGCCGGGGTTCTAGTCTCCAGGAGCAATAGCAGCAGAGAGAAGAAATGGCAGAGAAGCAGCCCAAATAGAATGGAGACAGAGAAGCCAGAAGCCTCCCCCACCCAAGATGGCAGCAGCAGTAAGCAGACCTGGAAGGGAGCCCCCACCTTGGCTGCCAGCCTTGAAATTCAGTCACTAGAAGGGCCTTCCCTCCCTATCCCTTTTTTCCCCTCCCCTCTATCTATTTAGATACCTCCACCCACCCTCAATTTTTAAACTGTTCTCTATTTATAAATTATTTTGTTCCCATTATGAACATTTGCATTTGCATTTAGAATATACATCTGAGAAGGCACTGAGGAGCTTTGTATTTCAGAGTATATAAGCTAGAACTTTCCAGTTCTAGCTTGTGGAGGAAGATCCAAAGATTTCCCCTCCTGCCTTTTCCCCACTTTATCCAGCCCTTAGCTATGAAGCTACAAGTTAGTCTTATGAATAATCCTGTAACTTGCCTAGGGTTACATAGCTAGTAAGTATCTGATTTGGACCCAGGTTGCTCTGACTCCAGTGTTACCCATGATGCAGCACTTTGTCTCTCAGCCTTTAGGGTGCAATGGCACATGAGATGGCCCTCCCTCTAGGTCTGGGGGGGGCTGATGGAAGGCCTAGTGGGCCCATGAGGGTGTTAGCAGAGAGAGCAGTAAGGGCCAGGGCTCTGTCCTCTCCTGGAAGCCTCCAAGTGATGTGAGTAGTCATAGTTTTGTTTTATAACATAATTACCAAGTGTCAAAATAGAATAATGGATAGAATTAGTTGACCTGACTGAACTGGCCTCTAACCTGTGGATGGCCAGAACCAAACAGAGCAGGCCAGAGACAGGAGAGTCAGGAATCAAACAAAAATTTAATTTCAAAGTGAGGGAAGTGTCTTGCAAGCAAGGACCCACATGCTGGGGTCCTGCCTCTAGTGAGGAAACCAGAGGCAGTGGGACTGAACCTCAATGTACATGCTTGTGGCTAGACAAAGAGTCAAACAGTGTAGTGTAGCACAGGGAGGCAAGGTTTTCTAATGACAAAAAGTCCATTCAGAGCAGGACTTTGTGTCTGGGCCTGTTGGGACTTGCCTGAGCTCAAGGACTTCCAGTTCCAGAGGGTGAGCACAAAGGATTGTGGTTATGCAAAGTTCAGGGTGCAGCTTACTTGCTGGGACTTAGCTCTGGAAAACAGGGTGTCTCCTAATAGAATCTTGACAAGTTCTAGAGTTGGAATTGACACCTGGGTTCAATTCAAGCTTTGGACACTCACTAGCTGTGTGACCATGGCTAGTCACTTTATTTACAGAGCTATAGTTTCCTGATCTGCAAAATGGAGATGATAACAAACCTTGTACAACCTCTTTGACAGGGTTGTTGTGAGAAAATCGCTTTGCAAACCTTCAAGTGTTGCACAAATGTGTGGTTATTTATGTGGATTATTAATACAGCAGCAACAGTAAAGACAGACGAGGGCAGAGTCAAGATGGCGGAGTAGAAACAGGACTTCTGACAGCTCCCACTTCCACCTCCTCCAATTCATGTAAAAAAAGACTCTAAACAAGCTTTGGAGCTACAGAATCCACAAAACGACACAGAGAAGCTAAACTTCCACTGAGGACAGCCTGGCAGGCCAGCAGGAAGAGGCCAGCACAGTGGGCTAGAAGCAAAGCCCAGCCCTGAAGGAGCCGGAGGTTTTAGCCTCAGGGTGTCCACACCCAGCTGCCAGCTAGAAGGATTTCAGATCACCAGCAGCTGTGGTGGTTTGCAGAATTATCAACCCATAGATGCTAAGGACAAAGTGAGAGGTCAGTGCAGTATGGACTTTGCAACCTGGGAATTCGGGAGTGCAGTTGGCCTTTTCCCCTAGGGCAAGAAGTGGCTAAGCACTGTGGCCATGCAGCCACTGCTGCGGCTGCTTCAGAGCTCCTGGCCTACAGATTGTACAGGGACCAAGTGACCAGTATGAGGGGTAATCACTCTTGCTTTAACCTGCTTGGATCTGGATTGCTATCTAGGGTGGAGATCCTGGGGTGCATGACCAGTTTGCCAGAGCATGGGGAGGCTTCAGAGAAGGCACCCAACTAATAGCTCCAGCAGCTGAGAAAACCCCAGCCATTTGGGACAAAGCTCCCCCCTCTGGTAGCAGAGTTCTACTGTCTCAAAAAGCTCAAAAGTAAAGTAATTGAGTGGCAACATGAACAAATGAGGGAAGCAAGGAAAGCACAGTAATCCAACTTTGGACCCCTTTTTTGGGGACAAAAAGGATTGGGGCATGGAACAGGGGTTCCATGAACATGAACAGAAGTCAGAACTCTTGTACCAGAAGCTTCCAAGAAAAGAATAAGCTACTTACAGGCCATAGAGGAGTTTAAGAAGGATTTTGAAAACCAAATAAGAGAAGTGGAGGAAAAATTGGGAAGAGGAATGAGAATGATGCAAGAAAATTATAAAATGAGAGTCAACAACCTGACTGAAGAAAATAACACCTTAAAAAATAGACTAACTCAAATGGCAAAAGAGGCTCAAAAAGCCAATGAGGAGAAGAATGCCTTCAAAAGCCGAATTTTCCAGATAGAAAAAGAATCTCAAAAACTCACTGAAGAGAATAATTCCTTCAGAATTAGATTGGAGCAAATGGAAGCTAGTCACTTTATGAGGAATCAAGATACTATTAAACAGATCCAAACAAATGAAAAAAATAGAAGGCCATGTGAAATATCTCACTGGAAAAACCACTGACCTGGAAAATAGATCCAAGAGAGATAATTTAAAAATTATTTAATTTTTAATAGGTGTCACAGTGAATAGAGCACCAGCCCTGGAGTCAGGAGGACCTGAGTTCAAATCCAGCCTCAGACACGTAACACAAACTAGTCACAACTCCAATTACCCTCCAAAAAGCAAAAAAAAAAAAAAAAAAATTATTAAACTACCTGAAAGCCATGATCAAAAAAAGAACCTAGAAATCATCCTTCAAGAAATTCTCAAGAAAAATTGCCCCTCGGGGCGGCTAGGTGGCGCAGTGAGTAGAGTGTCGGCCCTGGAGTCAGAAGGACCTGAGTTCGGATCCGGCCTCAGACACTTAACACACACACAAACAAAAACCTAGCTGTGTGACCTTGGGCAAGTTACTTAACCCAACTGCCCTCCAAAAAGAAAAAAAGAAAGAAAAATTGCCCTGATGTTATAGAATCAGAGGGCAAAATAGAGGTTGAAAGAATCCACAGATCACCTCCTGAAAAAGATCCCCAAAAGAAAACTCCGAGGAATATTATAGCCAGGTTCTGGAGTTCGCCAATCAAGGAGAAAATATTACAAGCAGCCAAGAAGAAACAATTTGAATATTGTGTAAACATAATCAGGATAACACAGGACCTGGCAGCTTCTACATTGAGGGATCAAAAGGCTTGGAATATGATATTCCAGAGGTCAAAAGAGCTGGAATTAAAACCAAGAATCACCTACCCAGCAAAACTGAGTATCATGTTTCAGGGGAAAATATGGTCATTCAATGAAATAGAGTACTTTCAAGCATTCTTGATAAAAAAAAAAACCAAGTTGAATAGAAAATTTGATATTCAGATACAAGTAGCAAGAGAAGCATGAGAAGGTAAATAGGGAAAAGAAATCATAAGGAACTTATCAAAATTGAGCTACTTACATTCCTACATGGAAAAATGATAATTGTAACTTATGAAATTTTTCTCAGTATGAGAATAGTTGAAGGGGATAGAAATGTGCATATCTATATATCTGATGGGGTCCTTGTGATGTATATATGTCTGTAGTATCAATTTGTAACATCAGTTTGTAAATGGGGTGCTTTGGGATCTATGTCTGTAAAATCAATTTGTAAAAGCAGTCTGTAAGATCACATTTCCACCCCCCCAGCCTCAGAGCATTGACTCTGCCCCTTCCCCCTTCCAGCACTCTGCCCAGCAACATCTCATGACCTGTTTATCTCTGCTTGAAACAATAAGTTATGTAAATGTTATCTCCCTTAGTTAGAGTGGCCAGCCCCACCAGAAATTCTTCAATACCTTATCTATAGGGTAACTCCTTAGTCAATTATATACCCACACTGTCTCTGATGACCTTGGTGGGTGGCAGACTGGGCACTCTTTAGTGACGCATCAGGCCTAGAACCACACCTCCAGCTAGACCCCCTCTTGAGCTATTTCCCAGTGAATCATGGGCAATACACCTGCGCAGTTGATATTAAAAGTGTATGGTCCTTTGAGCACTGACCACTCCTTAACTCCTCCATGATCCCACCCTTACTCACCTAGTTAGCATAACTGACCCCTTAAAACTATGTCTGCGGCCTCTGCGAGTTTGCAGGTTCCATAAGAATCTAGCCCGCTGTTCTCTACAGCGTAACAATAAACTTTACAATTTCGGCTTCAAAGTTTGCTTGAGCCTGGTGAATTCCTTCCAGACTGGATGCCAGGAGAGGTTTCCCTGGCAGAACCACTTACCCTCCCCCCCTCCTTATCACCCTTCCCTCTTCATATCTATATAAACATACATATATATGTCTATATAGGGAGGTATATGGGCGTATGAATACATATGTGAGTATGTGTATATATGTGTACAAGTATACATAGACAGAGGGCACAGGACCACTTGAATAAGAAGGAATGATATTTAAAAGGTGAAATTAAGAGGTGAGAGAGGAATATAATGAGAGGAGATGGGGAGAGACAGAATGGGGTAAACTATCTCATATAGAAGAGGAAAAGGAAAACAGTTACAATGGAGGGGAACAACAGGAAGGCAAAAGGGAATGAGTCAACCTTATTCTCAATGAATTTGGTTTAAGGAGGGAATGACATACACACTAAATAGGGTATCTCACCCTACAGGAGAGTAGGGGGGAAGGGGATGAGAGGGGGGATGATGGAAGGGAGGGCAGGCTGGGGGGAGTTGGAAGCACCCAGTTTTGAAAAGGGACAGGGTCAAAGTAGAGAATGAACAAGTGGGGGGTGGGATGGGATGGAGGGAAATAATAGTCAGTCTTTCACAATATATCCACTATGGAAATGTTTTGCATAGCTACACATGTACAACATCCTCAATTTCTCTTGACATCTGGAGGATAATAATGGAGTTATCCCTCACTCATAATTCATAGCTAAGCCATTTACATCCTGAACTACAAGTTTCTTCAGTGATGCCTTTTACCTCACTTCTCCTGTCTTAATTAATTCCCATCTATTTTATGTGGAAGCCTGTTTGTGCCCACCATGCACTTTGCCATCACTCTCTGTGTGACTTTTATTTCTCCTTCTTCAGATGCTGTAGTATTCCATGACTTGTAGGCATGCAGAAATGCTGCTAGAATATTGGCATTAAAGATGTGTCTTTATGAAAAAAAAAAACAAAACCAGACATTTATTGAAAGAACTCAGCCATTTCCCAAATACAATCCAACCTATTCTAATCCTGCTTAATTCTGGATCTAGGTCATTGTTCATTGTCCAAGAAAAATAATAATGGATGAACTCTAGAGGATACATATTCAATTGAATATAACCTGGGTTTCTAGACAAGTGTATGGCATTCTACACATGGAGTTGGTGTGAGAGATTGGGAGAAGACACATTGTTCTTTAGAGACTATGGGTAGCTGAGAAAACCAAAGCAACACAATTTTGTCTGTAATTCCTCTATTTTGTCTCTGATCCTCTTTGTATTGTAATCCTGCTGGGGCTTGCCATCTTCTTTACTGCTGAAAAAGCAAGTCCATGGAACCAACTGACCCAAACAAGAGCCTTTCCGGTTACATGCCCTCAATCATATCCCCAAGCCCCCAGTAACAAGCCCTGTCCAATCCAGAGGGACCCTGTGCTCCATTTACCTTCTGCCTAATTGAAACCTATATAATCCTTGTCCTTTTGTTCCCTCATGGAGTGCCCCTTCCCCCTTCCCCTCTTGCTGGCAAATTCGGTAAACCCTTGGTTTTTAAGTCTCTGGTTCTGGTTTCAATTTGTCTGGAACCAAACATTTTACCAATAAGAGACATGAGTGGTTCCAGGCTTGCTTCAGGATTCTAGGAAAGGGAGAAAACCTTTGGAAGCTGCAGACATGTAGGAGAAGCTGGTTCTCCAATATGTCCCTAATTTCCATTTAACATCCCCACCCCATACATTGAAGAAAGCCTTTTCCCTAGGGTCTCTTCTGATTTGAGTTGAGATTTCATTACACAATCAGTAGGAGAATTCATTCACTCTTGTGTATTTTCTATGGAATTGTAGAATTTCCAATCTATAGAATTTCATTTCTTTTTATGGTTTGCTTGGATAAATAACTTTACTCACTATTCATTATTTGTGACAATCTTTTGTGTAATTAGCATTTGGTGGGAAGGAGCTAAGGTGACAAGTTTAAGAGTGACCAGGGAAGTGACTTTATTCTGAACCTAAAAATTGTGCCTCTAGACCAGCAATAATATTCCTCTCAGATAACCCCCAGACCTGTGTCATTCTGTTCTTCCTCCATACACTTCACTTAGCCAAATGGGACTACTGGAAGTTCCCTGAGTTTGAACCCCCTTTCATTTTCAACATCTGGGCCTCTGCATAGGCTGGCCTGGATACTGGCTCAGACTTGCTCCTCCAGTCTTCCTTCAAGGTTTATTTAAGATGTCACCTCCTATTAGGAGCTGCTTATGGTCCCCCTGGATGTTAATGCTGTCTTGTTCTTCAAGCTATCTTGAAGTTACATCTACCCTGAACTTCCCCTGATCACCCAGAATTCATTACATGAAGTCATACTAAACACAAAAGGACATTTCCTTTTATATTCATATGTATGTAGATATCTATAGATACATAATAAGAAATGTGAACCAACCACCGAACACTCTTATCTCCCATTTCTGAGCTACAATCTCCCAATCTTCCAAAGAATATAGGTTGTAAGTCTTTGTTTCAGCGCCTTAGCCCAGCTTTTCAATAAGGCTTCCTAAAAGAATAGAATGGAGGGTGGGTAACCTACTTCAATCTGCTCTGTCTGTGCTCCCTGACATGCTCTGGCAGCACACCAGGGTAACTTCCATGGGGTTAAAAGAGCATTAGCAATCACTCATGGTTTCATAGTGAAGGAGATTCTCCCAGGCTGGACAGGTGTTACTCGTACAGGCCACACACCCTTGGCCTTCAGAGTGAACAGAACTTAATTGCTCTTTATCTTCTCTAAAATAATGGCTTTTCAAGAGAATATGGAGCAAAGAAGTAGCCAGATTGAGGGTAACTGACAGTCCTCAAACTTGAGTTAGGGAAGTATCTATGACAAGCGTGTGAAGACTTCTTCCAACAGAATGGACAGATCAGAAAAATTTGCTCCAATGACCAAGGAGGAGGCTGAAGCAGGCATTGTGGTGCATTTAGAGCTTGGTCAGACATCAAAGACTGTGCCCTGGGACATTGCTGGCTGTCCTAGCTTTTGCCCAGTCACTCAGGAAGAGAAAGTGAGGCTGACACCTTTGTGCAACTTTGCCTCATTTTAATGCAATTTATGTTTGAAGTCAAGACACCAGCCTGGCTGAGGTTCTTTAGTCCCCTCCCCATCTTGATTACTGCACTGGATGCTCCCCAACTAGTCAAGATCTTTCCCAAACATTGATCCTAGGAGTGGAAACGACACTTCAGATGCATTCTGACCAGAACTAATTACAGTAGAACAATGGTCTTTGTTCTGGCCAACTATCACCAGCTCCAAAAATGAAGGAAAAACAACAGCCACCGGCTTAGGGAAATGAGCCCTACTTATCTCAGATGGAACCACCATCACATGGTGTTGACTCAAAATCTTCTGGGAGTCACCTTTCACAGCTTCACTCAGTCACCCATCCAGGTGGTCCATGCATGGAACTGGCAAATGTTAGCACTCAGATCCTTAGAAGTGGTAGGGATAGAGTCTGTCCTTGGGATTCCATTGGTGTGTAGAGCCCCTGCATGAGGAAAGTCTTTCTACCAAAGCTGCTCCCTTTTTTGTACCATACAGTCTCAGAGAGTTGTCTAAGCACTGAGATTTGCAGATGGTCACACAGCCCCTATTTCTCAGAGGTGGCATTTGAATGCAGACCTCCTAGCTCCAAGCCAACAGTATGCCACATTACCCCTCTTGTGAAAATGCCCCCCAAGTAATCTGGCTCATTTTCAACGTCCACTTGGAAATCTACACTTTTCTACCCCTTTTGTTCCACTTGCCCCTTCCTATCAACTTATTTTGTTAAGTTATTTTTATTGGTGACCTTGAATTTACAAAAAAAAAATGTATTTTTTGTAAATTCTGTAAAATTTGTAAAATCTGTAGCTGTGCCAGCACCAAATTGACCATAAGTAACTCAGGAGGAACCAAGCTGCTGTGGGTCAAGTTAAAATCCTTCTCTTGAAAAATGGCGCAGTGTGGTTGACTGGAGACAAAAGTAATTTGCCTCTTGTTTTTCAGATGCATATCTTCTAATCAGAACTTTTCTAAACTTCAGCTGGAGTGCAGGGTAATTGAGAACTCTTTAGAGTTAGGTCTCATTACGTGGCTGTGTCTCTTTGTCATCCTAAAGACTAGAAATTGCCCAGTGTTGTGATCCCTAGGGATGGAGAACATCCAGGATTTGTGTCCATAACACATTCTTCCTGAAGAATAGTCACCTCACTGTTTAGGGTGAGTGGAACTTGAATGAAAAGAAATGAAAGTGAAGAAAAATTACTAGGAGAATAGATCAAAGAAAGAGACTCCAAGGAAGTATAGAAAACCAAGAAGGAGGTTTTTAATTGGAGTTGGGGAGGCTAAGAATCTTATGATAATGTGGAAGTCTAGAATCCCATGAAGCTGAAACTTATTTCACTGATGGGCAGAGATAACTTTGCAGGATGCAACAGTTTTATTTTGAAATGCAAACAAAAATAGAGGATTTATTCAGAAAGAGGAGTCTTTCTGACTCCAGATGCACCATTTAGCTGCCCTGGAATTAGGAAGACCTGAAACTCAAATTTGGCTTCAATCACTTACTGTGACCCTTGGCAAGTCACTTAACCTCATTGAGAGCCTCAGTTTCCTCGTCTGTAAAATGAGAATAATAATAGCACCTCCCTCCCAGGATTGCTGTGAGGGTCAAGTGAGATAATATTGGTAGAGTACTATACAAACTTGAAAGCAATCGATAGATTCTATAAACCTTCAGATCCAGTTCTTTTTGTTGTATCGGGATGCTATTGCTGCTATCTAGTCCTTCTTCCTCATTACAGTGCTTGTGATTCTTGAAAACAGCTCTCATGTCCCTCTTGAATCTCCTCTACCAGGTGAGACCCTCCTCATTCCTTTAGCCAGTCCTTCCACAGCTGGCTCTTTAGTCACCTTTGCATCGTGGTTACTGTGCTAGATGCTCTCCAACTGGTCAAGGCCTTTACCAAAATTTTAATCCTAGAACTGAAAGCAATACTCCAGATGTATTCTGACTAGAACTGATTACAATAGAACAATGACTTCTCGTGTTCTAGTCAACTATCACTCTCTTAAGCCAGCCTAAGTTTGAATTCGCTTTTTTTTCAGCTGCCATAACCCATTGTTAACTTGTAATGAATGTTTGACTCAACTCACCAGATTTTTTTTGGACAAATTGCTATGTAGCCACATACTTGGGAAATTGGTTTTTAAAAACTCAAGTGTAGAGCTTTACATTTATCTTTATTAAATTTCATTTTATTTTTGACTCATCATTCTTACCTGGTGAGATATATTGGGATTTTGACTCTTATCCAACATGTTAGTTATCCCACCCAGCCTTGGGCTATCTGCATATCTGATGAGCAATGCTTCTTGGAGGTTAGAGATAAAACATTGAATGATTAGATCCCTAGGGCACTTCATGATAGACCTCCCTCCTCATTGACATGGAACCATTAATGACCTTCACCATGTCCTTCCACACAAATGTTTCTGGTTTCTGGTTTAGCTCTGCTACCATGGAATCACAGATTTCAAGCTGGAAGGAAGTTTACAGGTCATCCAGCTCAAATACCTTGTTTTATAGATGAGGAAGCAGGACCAGAGAGATGACAGGCCTTGGACAAAGGTCATCTTGGTAGCCCCAAGATCTGAACCTTGCTCCTCTGGCTTCAAAACCAGGGGTCTTTCTACTGTACCACACTGCCTCTGAACCCTAGCACCTCAGCATCTGAATGGGCTCAGAAATGGGGGTAATGGGGCCCATATAGAGGAGAAAGAGCGGTATATTGAGGGTGGGTGACTTTGGCAAAGATGGGCCACATTGAATATTTTAGATGTTTAGGCATAGAAGAGAGGACTGGCAGAAACTTTAAGATGTGATCTAATCTTTTCCCCTCATTGGGGCAGCTAGATGGCATAGTGACTAGCACTGGCCCTGGAGTCAGGAGGACCTGAGTTCAAATCTGACCTCTGACACTTGACACACTTACTAGCTGTGTGACCTTGGGCAAGTCACTTAACCCCAATTGCCCTGCCTTCCCTCCTCCCAAAAAACATAAAAGAAAAATCTGTTCCCCTTATCAATCTCAGAGGGAGGATTCCTTTTCAAATACCCCCGACATTCAAATGTGCATCCATCTCTCTTACCATATATCAGTCCATATATCCCCTACTATTTAGTAGCTTATTGTTTTTACTTACATTGTTATTTATTATTACTATGAAATTTACAGGAATCAATAAGCAGAAACATTTGCATCAACAAAGATCAGAGAGCTCATTCACTTTGTGTATTGTCTGCTACAGATTCTTACCTTAAACTTTCTCTCATTTCTATTTGCTGTTGACTTGGATGAATGGACTTATTTGCTTAAAAAAATACAAAGAACAAAAAAATAGGATTTCATGTGAAACTGTACCTCTCTTATATGAAATTTGTTTTTTTAAGTTCACATCATATTTAACATGTTAGTTCCAAAGACAGCTTTTTTGTGTCTCCCTCTGAACCCTCTTCTGTTTTCTTCTGTGTGTTTTTAGCGTTTCATTAACAATCCTTTCTTTCTTCTTTTTTTGTCATCACAACCATTATCCTCCCTCTCATCCTATTCCTCACTTCCCCTTGCTGACATACACACCAAAAGCCTTTCCTTGTGCCAGCTATGTGTACTCCTATAAATTAGGTGACCATATGAGATGTCTAAATGTTTAGACATGTGGCTCATGGGTAGTGTGAAGAGATATTTTTGGAATGTGGTCTGCCTCTCTTTAAGGGAGACCATTTTCTGTCTTTCAGGGATCAGGAGGACCATAGCTGGGTTCTTGTTCCTTCCCTCATCTATCTCCAGTAGGGAATTTGGTGAGATTCATATCTATCTGCCCACTTCAAAAATTGTTGGTCTAGGGGTCCAATTTGTTGTTGTTCAAAACATAAGATACTTCTCCAGTGGTTCATAAGGGGATAAATATCATTCAGCTTATTCTTGACAGCTTAGCCCTTCCCTTACCAAATGGTAGTTACACAAAAGACCATTACAAAGAGACAATCCCAAGTAAACCCTTTTATTTAAGCAAAACAGCAAACAGAAACTGGAATTGTATAGATTATATATTATACTATGAAATAAATGAGCACGTGAGCTCTTTGCTGGGAGAAAAATAAGATTTCAGCTCAAACCAATAGAAAGGTCTTATCTCATCCAAGAAGAAATTATATTTTCAAAGTCTGGGAGTGGGAGGTGGGGAAGAAGCTGAAAATCAGGAACAAATTCATGAGTTGGATTTCCCTATTTGTTTATAGCTTTCCAAGTCTTTCCACATGGGTCTCCCCAAAAGTTTCTCAAATCACATATGATTTCCCCCAACCTCATAGTTCTGGCATCAACTCTGTTCCCCACATGAGTCCAAAGCATCATGTTAGCATTCTCTCTGCCTTTAGGAGTCACCTCTTCCTCTAGCACAAGGCTGTTAATTGGGTAGGAGCCAGGTTGCATTCATAATGAATAAGCATAGTCAAGTAAAACAAATCCATACATTGGCCATGTCTTAAAATGTACATCTTGATCTATAACCCTAGTCCATCACCTGTCAAAGGGTGGGAATCATGATTCATGATCAGTCTTCAGAAGTTACGATTAGTTGTGCATTGATCAGATCTCTTAAGTCTTCCAAAGTTGGTTTTCTTTACACTGTTATAGTCATTGTATAAATTTTTCTACTGGCTCAGCTCATTTTGTTCTTCATTCATTCACATGTGTATTGGTAGGTTTCTCTGAATCTTTCCCTTCATCATTTCTTTTTTTTTTTTTTTTTGGAGGGCAATTGGAGTTAAGTAACTTGCCCAAGGTCAGACGGCTAGGTTTTTGTTTGTGTGTGTTAAGTGTCTGAGGCCGGATCCGAACTCAGGTCCTGCTGACTCCAGGGCCAACGCTCTACTCACTGCGCCACCTAGCCGCCCCAACCATTCATCATTTCTTATGACAAAATAATATTCTATTACATTTATGTATTATAATCTATTTAGCCATTCCTCAATTGATGGACACCCTCTTAATTTTTAGTTCTTTGACACCACAAATATGTATGTATGTATGTATATATGTGTATAGTATATGCATATATAGTATATGTATATATGTTTACATATGTGTCTTTGCTCTCTTTGAGGTATAAGCTTAGTAATGGCACCTCTGGGTCAAAGGGTATACACAGTTGAGTGCCTTTTGGGGTATAGTTCTAAATTACTTTCCAGGATGGCTGGATCAATTCATAGTTTCACTGACATGCATTTATATATCCCTGTCTTCCTACAGCCTCTCCAACATCTGTCATTTTCCTTTCTCAACTTTGTCATTATGGTGGGTATATGGTAGAACCTCAGACTTGCTTTAAATTGTGTTTATCTAATGATTAGTAATTGGCACCTTTTTTTTAATATGATTCCTTTTAACTTGAAATTCTTTACTTGAGAATGACCAGTTTACATCCTCTGGTGATTTATCTTTTGTAGAATGGCTCTTATTCTTGTAGAATTGAATCAATTCCCTCTGTATTTTGGAAATCAGATTCTCATCAGAGGAATGCACTGCAAAGATATTTTTCCCCCAGGTAACTGTTTCCTTTCTAATTTTTACCTGCATTGATTTTGTTTGTGCAGAAGTGTTATGATGTTAGGTAATCAAAATTGTCCTTTTTATATTCTGGATTCCCTGGTTGGGTCAAGAATTTTTTCCTTCCCCATAGATGGAAAAAGGAATCTACTTCCTATTTGTTTAGTTTGTTTATGGTATGACCTTTTTTATCTAAGTCATGTATCCATTTGGAGTTCATTGTGGCATATGCTTGTTAGATATTGGTCTAACCCTAATTTCTGCCTGAACTCTTTCCAATTTTCCCACTTCCTTCCTTCCTTTCCTACTTCCTTCCCACTTTTTTTCATTATTTCCCTTGAGATTCTTAACCTTTTGTTTCTCCAAATGAATCTTGTGATCATTTTTTTCTAATCCTATTAAAAAATCCTTTGACAGTTTGATTCATGTGGCACCAAGCAAGTAAATTAATTTGAATAGGACTGTCATTTTTATTATATTGGCATGGCCTAGCTATGAGCAATTAATATAGGCAGTGATGTCATTAAGTAGTTATTTTTAGACTTAACCCAATTTCATCTTCTTCTGGCTTTATTAGAGGTGTTGACTATCTGGTCACATTTCCCTTTAAAATAGCATGAAATGTGGTTGGCAGATGACTCTGTGTGTATGTGTGTGTGTGTGTGTGTGTGTGTGTGTGTGTGTGTGTGTGTATCTGCTCAGACTCATATGCTAACAATGCCAGTCCTCTTACTTTCTTCCCTGGTCCACCATGTTTACTCTGAATCTTCCTCAGATTCTTTTTGAGCCTCTTAATCTTTTCTGGGTGATGTTGTCTTTCTCAGCTCCTGGCACTTTGGAATAAAAACAAACAAAGGCATTGGGTGGGATGATTTGCCCAGGCTCCCATAGCCAATGTATAAGCATAGGAGCCAGGATTCAAGGCCATGTCTCTAATTGTTCCATGATACCATTTGGCCTCCCCATAAAGACTCAGGAGCAGGAACTGGCTCCTACCCTTTATCTGTCAGCCTGAGAGAGTCCAGGCTTATTATGCATTACACCTCTTCAGGATCTCTATGTTCTGGCCAAGTTGGCCATCTTGCTGTTCTTCCAGCACAATATTCCATCTCCCATTTCTGGGAGAAGGGAGGGAGGAAGGGAGAAAGGAAGGAAGGAAAAAAGGAAGGAAGGAAGGAAAGAAGGAAGGAAGGAAGAAAAGGAGGAGGGGGGAAGAGAACAAACCGGAAAATTTCAGCTTTCTGAATTCCTGGTACCTATAGTGGAGCTATCCAGTTCTTTGGTGCTAGATCTGGAGCCAGTAAGACCTGGCTTCAATCAATGAGGATTCAACCTCGTGTTTACTACCTAAGTGACCTTGAACAAGTAACAACCTCTCTGAGTCTCAGTTTCCTCATCTGTAAAATGGTAATTTCACCCATACCTCACAAGATTGTCCTGTAGTTCAAATGAGATACTATCTGTAAAGTCCTTTGCATCCTTTAAAATCCTAGATAAATGTTGAACCCAGACAAGTAAATGAGTTTTCCTAGATAAAGAAAAGCAGAGGACCCAGGACTCAGTTTTGGAGGATAAACACCATGAGATATAGATGACAATCCAGCAAATGAGACTGAAAAAGAGTCAGATGGGCAGGAGGAGACCCAAGAGAGCTGAGTCAGGAAAAGCTAAAGAAAACTGGATCCAGGAGAAGGGAGTCAACACAGTCAAATGAAGATGGAGAAAAGACTGCTGGATTTAGCACACAAACTTATCATTCTGAGCTCAGAGGGAAATAACTCCAAAGATAAGGTAATTGCTGGGTGACGTTTATTGTTCAATCCCTACTACTGCCACAGTTGTTTTGTAAGATTTTTTTTTTTGTCATTGCAAATGACAAAATTTCAATTGCATTTTAAGGTTCAAAAGGCTTTGTGGGCTGACCTGGGAAAGGGACTGCTTTTAAAGCGTCTCTGTGGGAAATTGTTTTAGAATTTCTGAACAGTCAACCTAGAAACAGACTTTTAGAACATGACCCTTTTGTTAATTTGAGAACTTCCTGTTTTCTGAGCACCATAATTGCGGTATAACGGCTAAATATAGTTTCTCCATCTCAGCCAAAATTCCCGAGCCCAAACTGTGAAGAAGGCAAATTTGTCTTTATATTCCTATTCCCTGGTTTCTGGGGGCCCCGTGCCTTTTCCTCCCCTTTTCCTCACCCTAATAGACAAAGTACCTAATGCCCTATTCTTTCCTAGCATTTGATACACTGTTGGCAAAACTGTGTTTAGGGTTAGGTTTAGAACTGGAGACAGACATTCTAGAAAGCAATTTGGAACTATTTCCAAAAAGTTGCTGACCTGTGCATACCCTCTGACCCAGTGATACCACAATTGGGTCTATACCCCAAAGAAATTCAAAAGGAGAAGGACTCATATGTACACAAATACAGCAGCTTTTTTTGTTGTTTTAACAGAGAACTAACAGCTGACTGAGTGCTCAGCCTCTGAGGAATGACTCAATAAATTATCATATATGAAAGTGACAGAATACCATTGTGTTGTAAGAAAATAATGAAAGGGATAGTTTCAGAGAAATTTGGGAAGACTTATCTGAATTGATGCAAAATGAAGTGAGCAGATCCAAGGAATGATTTATACAATAACAACAATATTGCACCTTTGAAAGGTGCAAGAACATTGATTAATGCAGTGGTCATCTATAATTCCAGAGGACCATTGATGAAGCATGCTCCCTACCTCCTGACAGAGACGTGGTAGACTCAGATTACAGATTGAGACATTTATATTTTTTGGATATGGCAAATGTGGGGATTTGTTTTTGCTTCTCTATACATATTTGTTACAAGGGGTTTTTTCCTTTCTTTTTCAGTAAAGTGGGGAATGGTAGCAGAAGGAGATGGGAGAGAGAGAAAAAGGTAGATTCTGGTTAATTGAAAAAATAAAATTTAATTTCAAAACATTGAGAGCCCATAATAAATGCTGACATGAGTTCCAACCAGTAAAAAGGATAAGCTGCGAAAAGAAAGAATAGAGAATATAGAAATATAGAATAGAGGTATAAGTAACTTTAAAACATCACGGATGGCCTCCCTGCCCTCTATTTGCTTGCTGTTGCTGGCTGGCTCCCTCTGTCTATAAAGCTGTGCTGATTCTTTTCTCAAATAAATGAGGTCCTCTAAAAAGCCAGCTTGTCCTGTCACCCAACTTTGGTTAAAATCAGGTGAGGGAGAGGGAGTTTCTCATGGGTCTCAAGTATAGAAGGGGTAGTTCCCCAAAAAGAGGCTCCTTCTGGCTCAGATTTTTTAAAAAGACAATCCTAAAAGCCACTCAGGAGAGGTCAGTTTCTAGAAAAAAAAATAACCAGGAAGAAAATGGCTTAGATTGTTTCTGAAAGGGGCTAGCAGTTGTAAAATCCAAAGAAGCTAATGAGGGTCTTTCAGGGAGGCAGGATGGTACAGGGTAAAAAACATGGTACTAATCCACAGGCTTGGATTCGAATCCTACTCTTATTTTTTATTCATTTTATGACCTTGGGCTCAGCTGTAAAATGAAGAGGTTTGTCCTGAAGGGCTCTGGAATTCTGTGAAGCTAAGATCTTATGACTCTTAGCACAGCAGTAAAGAATGAAAGCAACTTGGCAAGGAATTAGTCACCAGTGTTTGTTTTAAAACAGCTGTGAGGGGCAGCTATGTGGCACAGGAATCAGGACCTGAGTTTAAATTTGGCCTTGAACATTTACTAACTGTGTGATCCTGGACAAGTCACTCAATCCTGATTGCCTCCGAATACATACCTTCCTACATACATACACACATAAACACATATATACATATATACACATACAGTTGTTTTTTTTTTAAAGCAATTGGGGTTAAGTAACTTGCTCAAGGTTACACGGCTAGTCATTATTTATGCGTAGGTGCTCATTTTCGGAGGCCGGATCTGATCTCGGGTCATCCCAACTCCGAGGCCGGTGCTCTTACTCACTGCGCCACCTAGTCGCCCCTTTAGGGCAATTGGGGTTAAGTAACTTGCCCAAGGTTACACGGCTAGGTTTTTGTTTGTGCGGATTAGGTGTCGGAGGCCGGCTCCGAACTCAGGTCCTTCTGATTCCAGTGCCGGCGCTCTATTCACTGCACCACCTAGCCGCCCCACACATACAGTTTTTAAAGAAAAAATAACACTGGGCTATTATTTTCCTGGAAGTCTTTAGATGTCTAATCCTTTTTTTAAAAAAATAGTACTTTATCTTTTCCCAATCACAAGTAAATACAAGTTTTAACATTCATTTTTAAAAATTTTGAATTCCAAATTCCCCACTACCACCTCTTCCCCTACTAAAATGGTAAGCATTTGTAAAACATCTCCATATTGGTCATCTTGTGAAAAGACCAAAAGAAACACATACACACACACACACACACACACACACACACAAAGTGAAAATAACATGCTTCAATCTGCATTCAGATTCTATCAGTTCTTTCTCTGGAGGTAGATAAGATTTTTTTCATCATGAATCCTTTGGAATTATCTTAGAAGGTTGTATTTCTGAGAACAACTAAGTCATTCATAGATTATCATCCTACAATATTGTTGTTACTATATACAATCTTTTCCTGGTTCTGTTCACTTCACTTTGGATCAGTTCATGTAAGTCTTTTCAAGTTTTCCTGAAAATATCTTGCTTGTCATTTCTTACAGCGCAATTTATTCTATCATAGTCATATACCACAACTTGTTTAATCATTCCCCAATAGATGGACATGCCCTCAATTTTTAATTCTTTGCCAACACAAAAAGAGCTACAAATAGTTTCGTGTGTATAGAACCTGCCCCTCCTTTTTTTGATTCTTTAGCAGTCTGATCCTACGGCTAAAACACAATGTCAACTGTGCTCACAGACACTTAACCAGGGCCAATTAACCTTTTAGCACCACATAAGGTAATGGCGACAGTCCAGGAAGGATGTCACAACCTCCATCACAACTTATCCTGACTTCAGACAATGCAGAGATTGGTCACATTCTCTCAGGCACATTTTCAACTTGGAGTCAAAGGAGTGAATTTCTAACTGGAGAATTTGGGGCATCCCTGAATGGGTAGGAGACCTCAACAGAGCAAGGGAGATAACCTGGGAGTCTCTGCAGAGGATTCTTTCCTTGACTTCCCTGAAGTCCCTTTCTGCTGACCCTGAAGCATCAGAGCTGGAGGCTACCTCCTCACTCAGTCCAATCTTTTGTTTTACAGATGAGGAGGCAGACCCCAGGTTACTAGCTTGATCAAGATCATACAGCAAGTCAAGGCTAGAACAGGTACTTGCCCCTAGTCCTAATTCTGACTCTCGGTCAAGGCTTTTTCTGACTCCTCTTCTCCCTTTGCTCTCACCTCATCTCCTCTAAAAGCTTCCCACTGCCCTTTCCCCTCATGACTTGGTGAAACTTCAGCTTTTCAACCTTATCATGGACTATTCAGTAGTTGAGGGGTTAGGTGGTGCTGTGGTGAGATTATTTGACTTGGAGCTAGGAAGACCTGAATTTGAATCCTACCCTAAGCAGCCTTAGCTTCCCCACCTATAAAATAGAGATAATAAAGCACCTATCTCATGCAGTTGTTATGAGGATCAATTGAGTTAATATAGGGTTATTTGCAAAAACACCATGTAAATGCTAGAGCTATTTTTTATTATTGGTAATAACAATAATAATTGAGGCAACATGGCATGGTGGATAAAGTGTTGGACCTAGAGTCAGGAAGACTTTAATTCAAATCTGGCCTCAGACATTTGTGACCCTGGGCAAGTCACTTAACCCTGCTTGCCTGTTTCCTCATCTGTAAAATGAGCTGGAGAAAGAAATGGCAAACCACTTCAGTATCTCTGCCAAGAAAACTCCAAATTAAGAGTCAGACGTGACTGAACAGCAAGTTTTGTGGAACTTCTCCCTACATTTTTCCTTTTAAAATTCATTGTTGCAAGGGATAGTATTTTGGGGAGGGAAGAAGGGACTAGCAGACCAGACCTCTACTAGACACTCTGTCTACCTGGTCCAATTTGTATCTTCCAAGCCTCTAACCCTAGGGAGATACTGGGAAATGAAGGTGATGTAAAAACAAGGGATATTGATGCATTTTTTTTTTACAGTGAGATATTTTACACTTCTAATTTTTCTTTTTTTTATTTCTTTTTTTTCTTTTCTTTTTGGAGGCCAATTGGGGTTGTGACTTGCCCAAGGTCACACAGCTAGTTTTTGTGTTAAGTGTCTGAGGCCAGATTCAAACCCAGGTCCTCCTGACTCCAGGGCTGGTGCTCTATTCACTGAGCCACCTAGCCCCACCCCCACTTCTAATTTTTCAATCTTCATGTTTTGTTTGACTGACTCTTAATGCATCATAGAGTCCTTAGCTTCGATTTGACTGATTCTAATTTTTAGTGAATTATTTTCCTTGGTTAGTTTTTGAAGCTCCTTTTTTAGGGAGGTATTTTCTCCAGTTAGATTTTGAACCTCCTGTCCCAGTTCATAAATTTTTATTTTTAAGGATTTGTTTTTTTCTAATATCGTCACTGTAGATTTGAATTTATCTTCTACCTCTCTAATTTGGCTTTTAAAATCTTTCTTGAGCTCCTCCAAGAATGCTTTTTGGGCTTAAGACCAGTTCATATTTCCTTCTGTGGTCTCAGGGTGGATACAGAGTCCATAGTGTCTCCTGAAAGTGATTCTTCTCATTCACAATAATAGGATTCAATTTTCTTTGGTCTTGCCTTTGTAAGTTAAACTGCTTCCTGCCCATTGTAATTGCCTATTTCCTGACCTTTAAAGTGTATTTCTGCTGCTAGGGTACAGAGGGCTCTGACCCAAGCTTCTCAAACTGGGAGCTAGGTGCCTGGTTGTTGTCTGTGTACTGTAGCCTCTGGGTGTCTAGACTGAGGTCAAGGCCAGGACTCTCAGTGTTTCCCCTGAGTTACCCTGAGGCTCACAGAGTAATCTGTGGGGGAGGGGTGGTCTGGTCAGATTTCCACCTCTATGCCCCTGGGCTACAGCTCAGGCAGGCTCAGCAGCTGGCCCCTGGCAGCACTAGTGTCTGCAGATTCCCCTGGTGGTGCTAAGGTCCACCTGGGCTTGTGCTGTTAGTGCTTGCTGGGTCCACCACCCTGGGCTTTGGGAGCTCTTGCTGTTCAGCTGAGGTGGGGCTTTTTGGGACTCCTCCCACCCTTCACTTCAGACTCCTTACTGCCTCAGTTGCATCCTTTCTCAGTGATTCCTAAGCCTGAGGCTATTTCCACTATTTCAGGATTTTACTCTGGGTGGGACATTTATTTCTGAATTTTCTGGGTCAAGGAGGGGGAATTGAAGCAGCTAGAGTTTACTTTGCCATCTTGGCTTCTGGAAATTCAGGTAGATGACTTTTAAACTTCCAGGCTGGGGGCTGATAGCCCCAGGAGAAGCTGCTGTCCCTGCTGCAGGCCCTGTGCTTTCTCTTACCCAGCTCTGACTGATCCTCCAGTCCTGTGGTGAGATGGCTGTGAATCACCCTTGGGGTGGGTGAGTTTGCAGGCTGGGGCTCCTTCTCACTCTTCTGTAGTCCACTTTCTAATCCAAGCTGGTGCAGCCCTACTTGTGCTCTGTGCTCCCTCTTCCCCAACCCACGTGGGCACTTGCCTGGGCTGGATTCAGCCTCAATCCATCTCCCAATGGATTCAGTCACTCTAAAATCCATTCCGATTCACTTTTTAAAAAAATTTAAACAAATGCTTTATTAACTCCTGTTTTACATCATTCATTTCCACCAGATTTTGAGTTACAATTTTTTCCCCATTTTTTCCCTACCCACCCTCCCAGAATAGCAGTCCCACAAGATATCGCTTCCTCCATCCTGCTCTCTCCCATATCTTCTACCTTACCCCCTTTAACTTTTCCATTAGAGCAAGGTGAATCTCTGTGCCCCGGTGCCTGTACATCTTATCTCCCAATTACATGCAAAAGAGTATTAATAATAGTATTTATATATATTTGAAACATTTAATTTTAAGACCTCGAATTTCAGATCCATTCCCTTCCTCCCTTGTCACCCATTCCCTCTGGGAAGATAAGTAATTCAGTATATGTTGTACATGTCTAGCTATGCAAAACATTACCATAGTAGGTATATTGTACAAGGCTGCTTATAATTCCCTCCCACTCATCCCACCCCCCACCTGGTCCATTCCCTACATGATCCTGTCCCTCTTCTATAGCGGGTACTTCCAACCTCCCCTCCCCCCAAGGATGCCCTCCCATCCATCATCCCTCCTCTCATCCCCCTTCCCCCTATTCTGCTGCAGGTTGAGATATCCCATTTAGTATGTATGTCATTCTCTCCCTGAACCAAATTCAATGAGAATGTGGTTTTTCCTTTTTGCCTTCCTATTCTTCCCCTCCTCTGCAGCCACTTCCCCTTGCTTCTTCTACATGAGATAGTTTACCCTACCCTGTCTCTCCCCATCTCCTCTTGCCACTTTCCTCTCTCACCTCATAATTTCACCCCTTAGGTATCATCCCTTCCCAACAAATTCAACCTATGCCCTCTATCCATGTATAACTGTAAACATATATATATACACACATTCACATATGTATTAATGTGACCATATACCCTTCTTCCATTATTTTCATACTAAGAAAAGTTTCATCAGTCACAGTTATTGTTTTTCCATGTAGGAATGTAAATAGGTTAACTTTGATAAGTTCCTTTTGATTTCTTTTCCCTGATTACCTTCTCAGGTATCTCTTGCTTCTTGTGTCTGGATGTCAAATTTTCTATTCAACTCTGGTTTTTTCCTCAAGAATGCTTGAAAGTCCTCTATTCCACTGAATGACCATATTTTCCCCTGAAAAAAATACTCAGTTTTGCTGGGTAGGTGACCCTTGGGTTCATTCCCAGCTCTTTTGCCCTCTGGAATATCATATTCCATGCCCTTAGATCCCTCAGTGTAGAAGCTGCCAGGTCCTGGGCTATTCTGATTGTGTTTCCACAATATTGAAATTGTTTCTTCCTGGCTGCTTGGAGTATTTTCTCCTTGATCTGGGAGTTCTGGAACCTGGCTACAATATTCCTGGGAGTTTTCTTTTTGGATCTTTTTCAGGAGGTGATCTGTGGATTCTTTCAACCTCTATTTTGCCTTCTGGGTCTAAAACATCAGGGCAATTTTCCTTGAGAATTTCTTGAAGGGTGATTTCTAGGTTTTTTCTTTGATCATGGTTTTCAGGTAGTCCAATAATTTTTAGATTATCTCTCCTGGATCTATTTTCCAGGTCAGTGGTTTTTCCCATGAGATTTCACATCGCCTTCTATTCTTTCATTTGTTTGGATCTGCTTAACAGCATCTTGATTTCTCATAAAGTCACTAGCTTCCATTTACTCCAGTCTAACTCTGAAGGAATGAATCTCCTCAGTGAGCTTTTGAGATTCTTTTTCCATCTGGCAAATTTGGCTTTTTAAGGTATTCTTCTCCTCATTGCCCTTTTGGGCCTCCTTTGCCATTTGAGTTAGTCTGTTTTTTAAGGTGTTGTTTTCCTCAGTCAGGCTGTTGACCCTCATTTTATACTTTTCCTGCATCCTTCTCATTTCTCTTCCCAATTTTTCCTCCACTTCTCTTATTTGATTTTTAAAGTCCTTCTTAAGGTCCTCTATGGCCTGTAACCCGCTCATGTTTCCCCCTGGAACTTTTGGAGCAGGATTTCTGACCTCACAGTCCTCTAACTATTCCATGCTTCTATCCTCTTTGCCCCCAAAATAGGAGTCTAAAGTTTCATTTTTCTGTTTATTTTGTTTCCTTTGCCTTGGCATGTTGCCACTTAATTACTTGACTTTTGGGCTTGTTGCCACAGTAGAACTCTGCCACCAGACAGGGGAGCTTCGTCCTGAATGTGTGGGGGGACAACTTCTGTTTCTGGCAAGCTGGAAACCCGCCCCACGACCTCCCCCCCAGACCACAATCCAGATCCAGGGAGGCTAAGGCAAGAGCAATTAACCCCCTGAGACTGATTGCTGGATCTCCCTACAGTTCGCAGGCCAGGAGCTGGAGCCGCCACTGAAAACTACAAAATGGTGTGTCTCCTCAGCGGCTTCTAGCCCCCAGGAGAGGAAGCCGACGCATTCCCGAAATACTTGTCCCAAAGTCCATAGGGCACTAACCTCTCACTTTGTCCTAGGCATGTCTGTGTTGACCATTCTGGAATCGCCACAGCTGCTGGTGTTCTGGGGTCCCTCCAGCCAGCTGCTGGCCCGGCCGCCCTGGGGCTAAAACCCCAACTCACACAGACCTGGGCTTAGCTCTCTGCCGGCTACCAGAGCGCTGAGCTGGCCCTTCCTGCAGGGCTACTGGGCTGTCCTCAGCAGGAGGTTAGCTTCTCTGTGTCATTCTGTGGGTGCTGGGGCTCCAGAAGTTGTTCAGAGTCCCCTTTTACATAGTTTGGAGGTAATCTGGGGGAAGAGAGCCTTGGACATGCTGTTTCTACTTCATCATCTTGGCTCCGCCCCCAGATTCACTTTTTAAAGTTTAGTGACAGGATTCATGGAGGAGCTTAGAAAGTTACTGCTTCCTTTCTGCTATCTTGGCTCCACCCCGATGCATTTTTTTTAAAGAAATTGATTCTTCCTCATCCCAGCTTGGTCTTCTTTGAACAGGGTGATTGCCTGGCTGAGGAAAGCATTTTTCCAGTAATGGATTATTTGAAGGCAGGCCAATGTTTCTAAGAGTGTCAGAAAGAAGCTTCTACTCCAATTACACAGGCTTATTATAAACACTAGGCTTAAAATACCTTCCATTGGCAGCAGCATTTCCAAACTGACCAGTCTTCAGCCTGTCCAGCAGTCTCCTTCGTTATTTGTTTACCATTATCTTAATGATTTCCCATGTGGACAAGCCCTTCATTTCTCCAAAGAAATTGCTGCCTGTAACTATGAAAATAACTGACTTGTGAAACAGTCACATTGAAATCACCATTTTCTGGTTCTTGAACATTTTGTTCAAGAGTGAGATTCATCTTGATACACACCACAGATTATAATAAATAGATTCTCTGGGACTTGAGATGCCAAAGGCATCTTGACAGAGCATGAAAAAACTAATAGTATTTTGTTATCCTTTATTTTATTAGTGGGAGAAGAAAATTAATCTCATTCAAAGGTAAAAGTAGAAAGTTAATTAGCTGAACCAAGAAAAGGATAACATTTGCCCATGAACACTTCAGTCTAATAATGTGCCTATTTGGGGGAATTCATGAGACAGGAATGAGATAAAAATATGACAAGAGCGACTGTTGCTTCTGGAGCTGTTAATTGTAAGAGACCGGCAAATGAGGAGCAAGGCTTGCCTTTGTCCTACTACCATGAGAAATGTAATTCCACTGATGGATAAAATGATAATTGAGTTTGGCAGCTGACAGTGAATCCATGGCAAAGTGAAGCAATTAGGTGGCATAGTGGAGAGAGCACTGACCCTGGAGTCACTAAGACCTGAGTTCAAATCCTGCCTCAGACACTGTGTGACCCTGGGCAAGTCATGTCACTTCTCTCTGCTTCTTTAAAATAAGGATAAATATAGTGCCTATCTTCCAGAGTTGTTGTGATGATCAAATGAGATAGCATATTTAAAACACTTGGAAACCTCAGAGTGCTATAAAAATGCTAGCGATTTTCATTATTGGTAGATGAGGACTGGCAGGTCCACTCAGAACTGGGCTTCACGGGCAAGGATCTCCACATTTGGAGATCACTTCTAATCAAGAATCTCCTCTATAGAATCCAGGACAAAGAGTTTTCTAACCTTTGCTTAAGGATCTCCAGTGGGGAAACCCACCACCACCTAAGAAAGTCCATTGCAATTTGTAATCGCTGTAAATATGAGGAAGTTATTCTGCTAAGACTAAATTTATCTTTTTTTTCTCCCACTTCAAAAAGCTTCAGTGGGAGGGGATGACCATGTGATAGGCACATTGTGTTCCCCTTGACACAGGGGAAAAAAAAATTCACTCACCCTAACTTAGCAAGGAGTAAGGGCTGGGGACTTTCCATTGAAAGGGGCAAGGAGAAAAAGGTTCGTTCTTGTTTGTGGAGCCCTTTTGTGCTGACTAGGGAGGCAGACAAATGATAGAGCTGAAAATGTGCTGACTTGCCTCCAGGTTTTCTGTCTGAACAGCCTCACTCTAAGAGAGCAACCATACATCCCAAAAGCAACAGTGGGGTGGTACTTCCCTGATGGAAAAAGGATACAGATAGCAGCAGTAACAATGAAGGAGCAGCAGGTGGTGGTAGAGAGCCATGGGAGAGAGCAGAAAGTCTTATGATGGCTGCAGAGACGGAGAGGCCAGTGAAGTCTGGACTTCGAAGCCCCCACCTCTAGTAATTGTGGGGTCCTATGACCCTGACAAGAGGGTCCCTGAGTCCTGTGAAGGAGGTGCAGGATGTAGATCCAAGAAGCAGTGAGGCAGAGTTAGATGCCAGAAACAGATCCAGGAGAGCCCAGAGAGAAGAAAGTTGTCCAGCTGTGCAAGGCAGGTAGCATCGAAGCCAAAATCTCAGACTGCAAGTTTCCTGGGGGTTGTTCCCTTTGCCTATTCGTGAATGAGTCCATACGAGACTGATTATAGCCATTAGTGAATGGGGGGCTGAAAATAATCCTACTTCATGGTTTCTTCCTTATTTACTTTGCTATTCAGTTCCAGATATAGTTGTTGCTGCTTGATTTATGGTCCTGCCTAGTCCATAGGTAGAGTAGACACCAGATGGGGGTTTGAGCCATACTCATTCTGAGCATCAATCCTATAGAACTCAGGATTCTAGAATTGAGTGGGATGCCTGTTAAACTAATACTCTGCCAGGAACACCAAAAGGTTTCCAAGTACATCACAATCATGGGCGGGGGGTAGGGGGAAGGAGAAGGGAAAGATGGATGGTTTTCATATTGGGTTGCAACATGTCTCCGATGATAACTTATGGGCAAAAAGTGTAATGAAAGACATTATTGAGAGTATGTCTGACTGACAAAAGAAATGAACTAGGCATGTAGTGAGTCTGAGAGATCATAAATGAATAGCCCAAGGAGGAAATTGGAACCACTGAGAATGTGAAGGAACTAGAAGAAGGCATCTCATGGCTTGAGTGGGTCTCTCTGGAGTATTTTTTTTAAGCAATTGGGGTTAAGTAACTTGCTCAAGGTTACACGGCTAGTCATTATTTATGTGTGGGTGCTCATTTTCTGAGGCCCGATTCGATCTTGGGTCATCCCAAATCTGAGGCCGGCGCTCTTACTCACAGCGCCACCTAGCTGCCCCTCTCTGGAGTATTTTTAATAAGAATTGGAAAGAAATTACACAAAGATAAGAAGAAGTGGAGAAGCTGTAATCTACACCAAGGGTTCAAGTTCACCTACTTGCCAAAGTATCTTGACTGTTTCAGTGGTCTCTGAGTCTGTCAATCTGAATACTTCCTTCACTGATGTAGATAACAACTCAGCTGTGATTTATTAAGCCTCTTCAAGAGATTCTGGGGCCAAAAATTCATCAGTTCATGGCCTACTAACGGACTTCCCCAGGATTAGCTAGGCTGGCCCTCCAATGCCAGACCTATACAATCCATTGCCCAACCCAAGGTTGTGATCCAGTGATCGAGCCTCTGGCAATTTAAGTTCATCTCTCAATTATGAGGAATCAGAGGAGACCTTCATAGTATCAAATATGAAGAAATTCACCAGTCTATGCCTGGACCTCTCATATGATCTTGCCCTCCCTGGATAAGTACACATTGTTAAAAAGTTTAGTCAACATGTGTTAAGATGATTAAAGTCAGTCCTCTTTCCTGCCGTTGTTTTTCCTATGTCCCCCACCTGGTTGGGTCCTTTGGCTAGGGCGCCAAGGATTTGACTGTTTTTGATGATCGATTCAATCAAACAATGGGTTTAATGCATTTTTCTAAGAGCTAAATTCTGCTAACAGTGAGTAGAGAGTGAATTTAGGCTTCATTTCAATCCATGTTTTTGGTCAGATTTGATCTGAAGTTTGAGAATAGATCTTATTCCACTGAGTATTTCAATACTTTTGTGGATCTGTGAGTTTATAGATATGGCTTAAACCTTCTCATGATACCAATCTCAATGAAGTCAGAAGGTTCACTGAAGTAGAGTAGAAAAGGTCTTAGGACAGACTTGCCCAGGGGTATACATCTAACAGGTGTCAAAGGCACGATTTAAATTGGACTCCTCTAGACTCCAAGTCCAGCATTCTATCCACCATTCTACCATCAATAAAGGAAAACAATTATATTGAAATACAGTATTCAAAATATAAGAAAAAAATTCATAAACCCCAAATTAAGGAATTCCGGTTCTTCATGAAGCCTTTCCTATTCCTCCCAGAGGTCACCAAATTGTCTTCTCTATCTTCTCTCTGTCTTCCTCTCTCTATGTCTGTCTGTCTGTCTGTCTCTCTCTCTCTCTCTCCCCCTCCCTCCATGCTATCACCCCAGGGTGGAGTGTGGGCTGCTTCTGGAAGGCAGAAGCTATTTCTCTTTGATTTTTGTGTCCCCAGCACCTAGCATGGTGCCTAACTAGCACTTGGAAGGTTCTTAAGGAATACCTATTTATTGATTGGTTCATTCCAAGTTAGGAAGCCAGCTCAGAGTCTGCACTGTGCCAGGCTTCCACTCTTGTTTGTCTATGATTTGGGGCAAGTCATTCCACCTCCCAACCCCTTCTGAATCTCAGTTTCCTCATCTATAAAATTCAAGGGTTGAACTGGCTCATATCTAAGCACCTCTGAGCTCTAAATCAAAAGACTTCTCATAATTAAATAGGGAGAAAGCCAGCCCCTCCTGAAATCAAGTGCTTTGATAAGACTTTTTGCTTCTCTAATACCATGGAGTCATTTTACGTTGTTCCAATGGGAGCTCAAGGTTTCTAAATGTTTTAAAACAAAATTTAATGCTGTAAAATTTATGATCAAAACCTGTTGCATGTTACATGCCAGATATGGCAGTACATTGGGTTGGTAACAACCCTAGCTTTGTATATAAGAGGTCATTGGCTTCAGTGGAACTGTGCTCTGCTGCTTAATTGGCTTCATTCTAAACACTTAAATGATTTCAGACAGTCCAGTGACCTAAGGACTGGCACAGTGGAATTGGCAATGACCAGCTTTCGTTCTACTCCCAGAACCAAAGTGGCAGAAGCTAGGACACAAACACAACTAAAAATGCTGCCAGTTCCTTATTCCTTGCCTGGAGCCCCAGTTTTCATGCCCATCCTCTATGTCTGTGTGATGGAAATGGTGCAGTTAGATTGTGACGTTGCCTGTTAAGTTTATGCTCTACAATAGAGTGAAGGGGTAAGGCAGTTATTTGATGAATGTGCCTCCTTCTGTTCTAATCAAAGCTCTCCCAGGAATAGGCTGTCTTAGATGAACAATTCCTCCATCAACTCTAATGATCTTGAATTACTGATAGTATAATGAGAATCCCTGTTCCTGCATGTGTCACGTAGTCTATTTGAAATGAAATCTTTATTCTATGCCAATGAATATGTATGATCTGTCATCTTCCCAATGGTCTTAAAAATTAGATCAATAATAAAGGGTTTTCACCCTTTCTAATCAAAACAGTCCATTAATATTAATGGTTTGTCATCTGTAAAGCCCTATTCTAGGATCATCCAAGAAACAAATCACACATGCACATGCACACACCCACACACTCTGTCTCTGTCTGTCTGTCTCTGTCTGTCTGTCTGTCTCTCTCTCTCTCTCTCTCTCACACACACACACACACACACACACATGCACACACTCTTTGTAAAAAGATGTTAGATGGAGTCATAGCACCCATCTCACTACCTGTCAGGAAGGATTCAGGTAAGGGGTAGTATCTGAGCTGAATTTTGTAGGAGATGGAATTCTAAGAAGCATAGGTAAGGCAGGTGTGCATTTCATGTAGGGTTGACCCACTGTGCAAGGTCTGGACGTGAACATGGCATTTTGTGTTCAAGGAACAAGAAAACCAGTTTGACTGGACCAAAAAGTGTATGAATGGGAATATTGCATAATGAGCCCAGAGAGATAAATTGAGGCCAGGTTGTAAAGGGTTCCAGATTGGTATTTCATTCCCCAAACAACCAGTTGCTTCTCATGCAGGGGACCAATATGGTCATAGCAGTATTTTAGGACCATCATTTTGGCTTTTTTTTGCTTTTTGGAGGGCAATTGGGGCAATTGCCCAAGGTCACATGGCTAGGTTTTTCTTTGTATGTGTTAAGTGTCAGAGGCCAGATCTGAACTCAGGTCCTTCTGACTCCAGGGCCAGCACTCTACTCACTGTGCCACCTATCTGCCCCCACTTTGGCATATTTTAAGAATCTCATTGTGTTGAAGTAGTAAGCCTTGACATTTCACTGGCTTATGAGGGGCCCATCTTTGTATCCTGAATTCCTGGAACCCAGTGTGCCCCCAGCCCACTCTTATCTTGCCTGACTGAAGTAGTAAGCCTTATAAACCCAAGAATCCTCCATTCGACTTGGTTATTGAACAACCTTAACCCAGTGTGCCCCCAGCCCACTCTTATCTGGCCTGGCTGAAGTAGTTAAGCCTTGTAAACCCAGAAATCCTCCATTCGGTTATTGAACAACCTGCTTTATCTAAGAAGGCCCCCGCCCCATATCCTGCCTGACCAGTCTGCCCCATTATTGTTACTCCTGATACGATGGGATGGTGGTTTTTGGACTATTTAAACTGTGTGTCTACTGGGGTTCGGGGCAGCTCCTGGGACTTTATCCCTAGGACTGCTGCTGGCCGGCTAATAAACGCTTCCTGAATTCGATTACTGATGGTCTTGGCCTGTTGATTCTGTCCGAGTGTCCATTTCAGTGTGAAGGACACACAAACCCCTAAATGTGTCTGTGCCAACTCTAGCCACTTGGGGAGAGTGAAGGATTTCAATAGCTCCTTCTTCTTCCTGCTTTCCCAGAACACAATGCTGGGAAGATTTCCACCAGAGTTTAAATTTCAATCTCTTTCTTCAGCAAACTCCCAGGACAGTTGGGAAGAAAGTACAAGAGGGAAGAAAGCAGTGAACCTGGATGAAAACCCTGACATTACCTCATGTCTTGTTAAAAATCTTTCCCTGCCTTTTAAACATTATTTGATATGAATATTGCTTTGGACCAAACCTATAAATTTATTCTTCAAGAATGAAAGAAAGAAGGAAAGCTTGCCCATGTGAAGAGATTATGGTTTACTCCAGGGTGGGGACTGAATCTTAAAAAAAAAAAAAGAAAGAAAAAAAAAACCCAGTTTGATCATTTCTAAGAATACTCCAGAGCATGTCTTTGAACCCAAAGTTAGAAAATTAATAAATAGTTAGCAACAGAGGGGCATCAGCATTGCCTCTAGGTGTACCTAAGGGGCATAACTCACACTTGACATCACATAATAACAATACTAACATTGATAATAGTTAGCATTCATATTTCACTTTGTTGAATGCTTGACAAATATTATTTCATTTGGTCTTCACAATAAGAGGTCAAGTGGGGGGCGGCTAGGTGCAGTGAGTGGAGCGCCAGCCCTGTCAGGCCTCAGACACTTAACACACACAAACAAAAACCTAGCCCTGTAACCTTGGGCAAGTTACTTAACCCCAATTGCCCTCCAAAAAGCAAATAAATAAATAAATAAATAAATTCTCCAAAGTATTTAAAAAAAAATAAGAGGTCAGGTGACTTGACTAGGGTCACACAGCTAGTATGGGTCTGAGGCTGGATTTGAATTTGTCTTCCTGACTCCAGGTTCTGGGCTCTATCCACAGTGTCACCAGCTACCTCATAGCTGATGTTGCACAATGCTGAAGAGGGAAGGGTGATAAGGAGGGGGGGAGGGTAAGTGGTTCTGCCAGGGATACCTCTCCTGGCATCCAGTCTGGAAGGAATTCACCAGGCTCAAGCAGACTTTGAAGCTGAAATTGTAAAATTTATTGTTATGCTACAGCGGGCTAGATTCTTATGGAACCTGCAAACTCGCAGAGGCCGCAGGCATAGTTTTAAGGGGTCAGTTATGCTAACTAGGTGAGCAAGGGAGGAGTTAAGGAGTGGTCAGTGCTCAAAGGACCATACACTTTTAATATCAACTGCGCAGGTGTATTGCCCATGATTCACTGGGAAATAGCTCAAGCAGGGCTAGCTGGAGGTGTGGTTCTAGGCTTGACCTGTCACTAAAGAGTGCCCAGTCTGCCACCCACCAAGGTCATCAGAGACAGTGTGGGTCTATAATTGACTAAGGAGTTACCCTATAAATAAGGTATTGAAGAATTTATGGTGGGGCTGGCCACTCTAAGGGAGATAACATTTACATAACTTATTGTTTCAAGCAGAGATAAACAGGTCATGAGTTGTTGCTGGGCAGAGTGCTGGGAGGGGGTAGGGGCAGAGTCAATGCTCTGAGGCTGGGGGGGGGGTGGAAATGTGATCTTACAGACTGCTTTTACAAATCGATTTTACAGACATAGATCCCAAAGCACCCCATTTACAAACTGATGTTACAGATTGATACTACAGACATATATATCACAAGGACCCCATCAATGCTACAGTTTAATTATGGATATCTGTCAGGAAAAATCTGCCAAGCTTCAGTCAAGTGCAGTGGGTAGCTGGGTGAACTTGGATGAATTACTCAACCTTTATGGATCTCTGGTCCTCAACTATAAAGTGACTGGGTTGGTCCTGATGACCTCTAAAGACCCTTTTAATCTTAAATCTCTGCTCTGAAGGTCTTGTCTTTATAGGAATTTGTTTATGAAGACAACAGGAGAAGTGGCAGACCATCTTTTTTTTTAGATTTACCGTTAACAATTTTAAATATTAAAATGTCTAAGAGCTCTAAGCTTCTAAATGAGGTGGGAATTAGATGGGAGACTGAGGAGAGAGAGTTACTGGGAATACAATTTAATAAATTAGTATAGCCTGATGATGGCCCAGCATGGGTCCCTTTAATTATGTGGGAATATTAAAAGGAATGGAAGAAAAGCAAAGAATAGAAAACACAATCTGAATGCTTATTACTTTTGATGTTAACTAGGGCTTAGGACTTGGGCCATGATAACCTTTCAAGGTGGGGGCCATAGTTACCCAGCTGTTTACAAAGCATCAGGGGCTCTGCCTACCCCACTGTTTACCACTCAGGCGCCCCCCCCCACTCCTGCTCAGATGTCACATGCCATCTCACTGTGTCTCTGTACATAAATAAATAAATATTAAATAGATAAAATAAATGTCTCTGTATTTATGCCCCTTGCTATGAACTTGGAGGTCCGAGAAATGTCTAGAAAAATCTAGAAACCCACTGCAAAGCCTTTCCTGCTCTCCTACCTGGTACCTCCTGAAGGTTGCTGACTCATTCACTTGTCAATGTTCCGCTTCTTGATGGACACCTGAGGAATGCTGCTTATTGGTAACTGTTTAAAGCATAACCAGGGGCTACCCTCACAGAGAGTGAGAAAAGTCAGTAAATATTTATGAAGCATCTATTATGTGCGGAGCACAGGGCTAAGCACTGGAGATACAAAAGACAAAAGACAGCCCCTGCCCTCAGGGAGCTCCCTGAGTCTCAAGGGGTCAGACAACACATAAAAAGACAATGGGGGAGGAGGGGCAGTAGGGTGCAGAAATGATCTGAGATGGTGTGGGTTTCACAATAAGATTTCATCTTGCAGAATAACGAGTTTCTGGAGACATAAAGTTCAGGAGAGGATCGGGGTGGGAGAGGATGAGGTGAATTCCTTCCGTGGTCTACTTGAACGGAAGAACGTCGGGAGGGAACTACCATAGGTCCGCCCCCAGGGGCAGGGGGTGTTTGTGTTTCAGAGATGATTTCATCTTGCAAAATGATGAGTTTCCAGGGACAGTGAAGCCCAGGAGATCAGCCTTGTGGGAACTAAGGAAGATGATGCTAGTCTCAGTCTTTCTACAGAAGAGAAAGTGGTCCCTGAGACATATAATGTTGGGCTGGCGTTGATGACGCACGTGACTTTGACCTCAACTAATGGTATTCCCTTAAGAGCAGCTGGAAAGTCCTTTCAGAGCTTATGAACTCTACCCACCCCGTCCAGAGGGAGGGAGCTGGGTCAGGTTCTCTGTGGTTCCCAGACACCCAGCACCTTTTAACAGGGCGGCCGCTTTGGGGTCATTGGTCAGCACACCTTTTTCTAGGCAGTATAGCTCCCATGTCTCCATGGGGAAATCCCTCCTCCTTCCTAGACCTCTGGTATCTCAGTGCACTTTGGTTTCAGGAGCAGGAGATGATTAAGTCAATCAACCACCCAAGCAACCATTCCGACATGCCTAACTGCGTGCGCTTTACTTTGAGACAGACAAAAAGGAGACTGCTATTAAATGTAGTTAAATGGTATCAGACAGCTGCCACCGGCCCCGGGGCTGCCCACAGCCTGTTTGTAGGCTCCCTAGGAAGCTGCGGCCACAGTTCAAGGGGCCCAGCTTTCACCTCTCCAGGAACAAGCAGACAAGGTTCACGCAATAAAACCCAATTCCACTCACGGCCAATGGGAGAACGCGGGCAGTTAGGGAATCCCTGATTCGGACTGACTCCTCGGGCTGCTGAGCCTGGACGCTGGACAGCGCCTCCCGCTGCGGCGCAGCCCAAGGAAAGGCTCCCTCAAGTCCGCTCTTTTCATCCCGCCGGCCCAGCTTCCCCCTCCCCCCCGCCCCGCCTCTCCTGCCCTGCCATGGTCCCAGCTATTTTCAGAAGCTAGCCTGGCATGATAAGGCTCATCTATCCCTGGCCTCCCTTCGCTCCCCCCCCTCTTCTGTTCTTAAAACAAAGCAACCCTGCAGTTGCCCGCCCTCGGCTCCCCAATCTGCCTCATTCAGGCACCAGCTACCCTGTTGTCTCTTTGGGGGGCCCTCTTCATGGGTATCTCTCTCTTCGAAGGCTTCATGATCTAGGGGACTGAGATGAAACCAGGAGCCCGGGGCCTCCACTGGGCGTGGAAGTAAGTCCTGTGTCTGTTAGAGAACTGACTGCAACGCCTGGGAGTTGAAGTGAGTAGGGGAGAGTATCCTCCCTTCCTGTAAGACACATTTGCCTCCTTGTCCCCCTGAATGAGAGAGCACAAGCACCCTTAGCCACTACCCCCAAGACCCCACCTCAGTGGTACCACCTCCTGGGATACTAGAAAGACCAGACCCGGAAGACAGGGCTGGAGACAGCCCTGGCTTCATAGTCCAAGGACCCTGGATTCAAATCTCTCCTGAGATGCATACTTCCTAAGTGACCTCACTCAAGTCAGTGAAAGATGGGGGCTCAGTTTCTTCACCTGCAAAATGAGGGATACTTATTCTATTATATATATATGTATAATAACATTATATATTATTATTATTATTATTATTATATATTCTCATATGTGTTCTCCTCTCCCCCATTAGACTGCAAGGCATGATGAGTAAGGATTATTTCATTCTTTGTATTTCTAGCCCCAGTGCCGGGCATATGGTGGGAGCTTAATCAATGCTTGTAGATTGATTGAAAGGCAGGGTTGTGTCTTATCCAGACAAACACAATCCTGAAGTCAATGGAATGTGTTTGGACATTGTTTAGACAAAGGAACTTGGAAGAGAAAAAGTAGGCACCCTTCTATTTTCCTTGGCTGACTTCTAAAAAATAAGACCAGAAACATCTGGGTGGTTTTCTGTATGCTATTCTAAACTGAGATCGAAAGGAATTAGAAAATGCATTTCCCTCCCTTGTTTGCAGAAGTAGGAGATGCAAGAGTGGAATGGCATGGGTTTTGTCAGCCTTGGTTGATATCTTGGCTAATTTTGCCAATTTGGTTTTTTTTTCCTTCTTTCTTTTTCCTTCATTGTTGCAGGACATGGCCCTCTGGGTAGGAGAAGGAGAAAGGCTGGATATACTTCGAAATGAAGGTGATATAAAAACAAACAATAACAGTAAATAGTATTGAAAAGTCACGTGAATCAGGGAGCACTTAAGATCAAATTAGGGTGAATCCATTTTTTAATCCTTATTCCAGTGAGCATGGAAGTTTGAGGCCAAACTCAAATGTCAGGATTTTTATGTACTCCCATAGACTACACTATATTTCCCCCATTTTCTAGAATTTGCAGTCTAATTTTACCATTTAAAATTATCCTGGAAGTTACAATTACTGAGCCTTTGTCTTTAAGACAGATCATTGTATACATATCAATGATTTATTTTTCACCAAGTTCTCAGAAATATAATCACTAATTTTAATGTTATTCTTATCAGAAAAATATGATCCACTTTTGGAAAATCTGCCTTACGAAGCAGGGCCCAGAATTCTTCATGAGAAGACAGGATGGCCTGGGTTCCCTGCCCTCTCTAGCCTACAACAGCATGAGGCTGCCCCAGGAGAGACACACCACTATTGGATTACTATTTTTTGTTCATTGAAAGAAAAATCTGTAAATAATTGAGTTTGGGGTTTGGTATAGGATTTTTTTTTGATTGTATTGTATCCAAAAGTTTGTTCTGTTGCTGGTTACTTGGTTTAGAATAAAAGGAGAAACTGTAATGATGTCTTGAGATGTTTGTACTTGTTTCTTTTCACATTTTCTCCCCCATCAGACTGTAAGCCCCTTGAGGGCAGGGATTGTCTTCTCCCTTTCTTTGTATCCCTAGCACTTCATACAAGGCCTGGCATATAGGTAGGTTCTTAATTAAATGCTTGTTCACTGACTGATTTTGTATAAACACAGGATATAATTCTAAGCTGGATTGGGTGGCATGGGGCAAAACAAAAGCATGTGAAAGGGAACCTTTCCAAGAGTCATTGCTGTTCAGTTTGACTCTTTGTGACCCCATCTGGGGTTTTCTTGGCAAAGAGACTAAAGTGCTTTGTCATTTCCTTCTCCAGATCATTTTACAGATGAGGAGACTGAGGCAAACAGGGTGAAGTGACTTGTTTAAGGTCACATAAAGTGTCAGAGGTCAAATTTGAACTCAGGTCTTCCTGACTCCAGGCCCTCCTGACTCCAGGCCCAGTGCTCTATGCACTATGGCATCATTTAGCTGCCCCCCTCCCCCCATCCAAGTCATAAGCAAACAGAAATCAGAAAAGGTACACATAGGAGATTATATACCAGATATTGGCAATGAGGTAACTCTGCTCAGTCAAGAGGGAGAATCCTGGATCTCACCCAAAAGGAAAGTCTCTGCTGTAGCAAGCTGGGGATAGAGGCCTGACAGACACTGCCAGCTCCTCTCATGTCTTCCCACAGTCCTTTCCTTCACTAGCCTGATGTAGGGTTAGCCTCTTCCATCTTTCTTTTTGAAACTAGAAGCCAGAAGCTCCCAAATCAACTCCAAGCTTGAGGAAGACTGAAGAGAACTGAAGAAACCCCTCTGCTCTCACCATGGCTGCCCTGCCCCTCACACTGGGCAAGGCATTCCTCTCTAGCACCAAGGAGAGAGTCCAGACCTTTGGGCTTTGGGACAGGGGTTACATTCACAAGAAGAAGAGGCCCAGGAGGGGAAATGACACAGATAGTCAGAAACACAGAATTTGGACACAGGGTTTGTTTTTTTTTTTTTAACTCTAAATCTAGTACACTTTCTGCTATTCCATTCTGTGCCTCTTGCCCTCAGAGAAAAATGCCCACATTTTCATGGTTCTCCAGGAAGCTAAGGCAGGGAGAGAGACTTGGATAAACTAGGAAGAGACTGGATCAGGGTCTATCTTCTGATACCAATGTTCATTCTATTATAGCTCAGCCTCTAGAGAAATAGACCTAAGGATGACCTCTGGAGCCCCAAATGAGGACGAAATAGCCTTGAGGCCTTGTAGTGTCAACTGAGCATAAAAAAAAGTAAAAAATTGAAAATCATCCTCCTGTTTTAAAGGCATTTAGTTAAAAAGAATTTTTTTTGCATTGGATTTTCTCCGACGCCTGTGTAACTGCTCATTTCCCAAATGCAGAAGACAGCTTTCCATTTCATGCACAGGTTTATAGTCATAGCAGCTAATATAACATAATATCTTTGTTGATTTGACTAAATGAGCTGAAGTAATTGTTGATTCCATTGTTAAACTGCTGTGTTCTGGGCTTTATTGCTTCTTTCTTCACAGAATAAGTATCTTTCTTATTTTTTCATTTAAAAAATTGAATGTTTTGCGTGGGTTTTTTTTTTTTAATATTATAGTTCTTTCCTGCAATACCCTTCTTCCCTCCACCCTACACACCACTCTATCATTGAACCCAAAGGCCCATAGGACTATGTCCTCCTATAAATGACTCCTATACTAGAATCATATAGACTGGGTTCAGTCTTGGGGAAACCTGAAAAGTGGGGATCAGGCTTTTTCTGGACTCTCTGGCTCATTGTCCCCATCTGAAATTATTCTGGGAAGATCTATTATAGCTTGTGCTAAAGAAAATCTCTTAAACAAAACTTAGGTTTGGCTCATGTCTAGGGCTTCCTCTAAAAAGAATTGTCCAAAGATGTGTCTGGAACTGTGTTAAGTTGTGGGGAAACAAAGAAAGGTATAAAACAGTCCTTGCTCTCAAGCAGCTCACAGATTATTATATAATATATATTATATATTATTATATCAGAGAGAGATTAACAGGATTCCTTTTGGCAAAGGTACTCAGTGTGAAAAGTTGATATCGGGTATAGGACAGCTATTTATTTCCTCCACTATGAACGAAATGATTAAGATATAAAAAGCTCATAAGCTGGTACTGAGAGATTCTTAAAACATGAAACAGTAACCTATAACTCCTAATATGTGTTCCTGCAGGGTAAAGACTCCTGGGAGGCTTGTGGGACTCCCAAACAGGTATGTTAAATTTACCATGGATCTTCACTATTTGAGCAACTCACAGTCTAGAGCTTCTGGAAATTAGACATAACTGGCTGAAGAACCCTCCAGGGCTTAGGGTTCATATCTTGTAGAATCTGTTATGGAAATCACCTCCTACTGTATAACCAGTATCTGCCTTAGGGTCTCCCAGTCCCTCAATGTATTTCCCAAAATGGTGGCTGTTATCATTCCTGGTGGGTTTTTGTTTGTTTGTTTTTACATTTCTAAATGATTCCACAGTGGGGTTAGAGGCCAGCATCTTCTCTTCAACATTGACCTTACTCACAAAACCACCCACAGTTGTAAAGTATGTCATGGCATACTTAGCAGAGACTGTCCCAGCCTCTAACTCACAAAGCAGTTGATGAAGCTGAAAATATACACCTCTCAGAATTGCTGTTGGGGGGAAAAAACCACAAAGAGGGGAGCCATTGATTGGAATGTCCTATCTCTCCCCCTCTTCGCTGCCTATCTAAGGAAATAAGGAAAAAAGACTAAAATTCCAAAGATGGAAGGAGGGAAAAAACCCCAGTTAAAGACCTTGAACATAAGCAGATAAACTAACAGCAAAGATATCAATAAAGGGAAGGGAATATAGCCTCCAGATCTGCCAAATGAGTACAGATATTTATGAACTAGTATTCTAAGACAAAGGAAAATGAATCAGTGCCTGATGAGACAGAGGATCCTGTGGGTTCCTGCAAGAGCATGGAATACAGTCAAATGTTCTCAAATGGTTTAAAAGAGAAATAAAATTTGAGTCAAGTCCAATAGGCTTGTGGTCAATCAAGTTGCATTGGCCCCTTTCACAGAAGGAAAACAGTAGAGTCTTCGGAAATATCCAGCTGCCACCTTCCTAAGAATGTTTCTCTAGTCTTCTCCACTGCTCCCATACATATCTGCCCTGTGGCAATTCAAGGTTGAGCTGTAACCCACAGACCCATGAGTACAACTTTATTAAGTCTTTGACAAGCACTCCAGTAAGCAGCCCACCAACATTACACATCCTTCAAGACCCTGCTCAATTCCCAAAACTTCTGGGAACCTTTTACAAACCTCCCACCACAGAGATCCCTGTAGGTTCTGAACTCCTTCTGAGGTGTCATGGAAAGAGCTCAGGTCTTAAAAGTCAAACAGCCGGACTTCAAATGGTATCTCTAGGAATAACTACCTGTGTGGCCTTGGGCAAATCACTTTCCCTCTCTAGACCAGTCTTCTAATCTGCAAAATGAGTGAGTGGTAAACATCATGTGATTCCGTAGCACTTGCCAAGATACCATTCATCTGGCACTTAGTATATGTATAAGGCAGGTAGGTGGTGTCATACTAAGGCTTCTGGACTCAGGAATAGCTAGCATTTATATAGAGATTGGCAAAGCACTTCACAAATGTCATCTGGTTTTGTCCTCACAACAATCTTGGGAGGGAGGTTCTATTATTAACCCTATTTTTGTTATAGGAATGGAATGGAAATTTAAGATCTTCCCTGCCCTTAGGCCATTTGATAGGCTTAAATGCACCTGGAGCCTTGGTAGGAGGTTTGTTTTTCAGGAGATACTTTTTTTTTTGATTGGGCAGTGGGTCAAGAGGGTTGTGACATTATTTGAGCCAAGACAAGGTTATATTAACCCTGATGTGAGACTTTGTTTTGGGGCTCACTTTGAGAAGTGTTGTGTGATTTGACCAGATGAGACTCTGGGCAGCTGTTGAGAGACACCCCACCCCCACCCCACCATCCCTGCTTTGAAAAACCGGGCTGTTTATGCTTCCCTCTCTGGTAACTGACTAGGTATGGATGTAATGGTTGGACAGTTGGAGGCCCGTCTGCTTAATCTGGTTATTTCTCTGTCTTCTTGTAATTTCTGCTTGTAATCTGTGTATACTCTGAAGTTCCGGGTGCTGACTTTTTCCCCTGAACTAGATAAATGATATGTTTGATTAATTAAAGCAAGATTGTTAACCCATTTTCAGTTGCTTTCCTTTAGAAAAGCAGATCTAAGAACCTGTGTTGCCAGCCACCCTGGTTATGCTAGGGTGGTTGCTGCTACAATTTTACAGATGGAGAAACTGAGCCAGACAGAAATTAAGCAATTTGTCCAGGGTCACACAGCTAGTTAGTGTCTGGGGCTGGACTCCTGACTCTCAATCCAGCGGCTCCATTTCCTTCCACACCTTTGTGTTCCAATCCTGCCTCAGACATTAACTAGCTGCATGATCTGAGGCATGTCTCAATCTTTCAGAGTCTCAGTTTCCTTATCTATGAAATGCAGACAGTAATATCCATAGATACTGTAGTACAGAGTCATTATGTAACCCAAAGGACATAATGTTTGGACAGTTCTTGCATGCTGCCCTCTCTGTCTCTCCCTTCATATTCTCATTCCTTCTGCTATGCTGGGAACAACACTTAGACCATGACCTACAGCTAGGGGGTCACAGCCACATCAATTGGCCCAGCCCTTGTCAAGAAGCTAGACCACATGCCTGCCTCTGAATTCTAGTTTTCAGTGTAGGGGGGAGCATAAAACCCATTTAAATGCATTAGCATGATTTTCTTTGCTTATCTTACTGTGAGTGGCCAAGTTGCTGACATTGCTCCCTTTGGTTAAAAACTGGGGATGATGGTATTACATCTTTGCTTTAACACAGGAAGAGCAAAGGGTGGAAGAAATGCAGGTAAAGAAGATGGCTATGTAGACTTTAGCTGAAAATTAGAATTCAAAGGCACACGTGTCATCTAGCTTCCTGACAAAGGCAGAGCCAACTAATGTGGAAGTGGACATCACCAGGAAACGTTGGTGATGGTGCAACATTAGAGGCTTCTACATGTGCCACCTGGCCAAGGGTGTTTTGATGTGCACCCCCTCTTACATGTTCCTTAAGTGCATTCACTCTTCCAATTAAGGGGAGTGTATTTGTATGTTGTTTCCTCAGTTTGTGGGGAAAATGTCTAATTACTATTTTTCTTACTGTGCTATTTCATTAAATTCTTTTGCATTGAACTGTGTCCTCTGACTGACTAGGAAAAGTCAACAGACTGGTGGGGGCTCATGAGAGATTTTTAGTGGACTAAGGGATTTTGTCTGAGGGTCAAGTGGTAACTAGCTACGTCAAGAAATCAAGAATTCCAAATGAGTCCAGAATCCATGATGAGTTGCCTTTCAGTTAAGTGAAATGATATTTATAGCAACAAATGAAATTCACCCTTTCAAAGAGGACCAACAACAGCACCTGGTGATGCTTTGACATGCCTGTAGATTGGATTTAAGTGAGGCACAAAGCTATCAGCCTCATTCTCTCTTCCAGTGCCATTGGAGTCCAGTGGCAAGACAAAAGTCAGGATACCTGGTAATGCCCCAGGATGCAGTGGATGACTTGGGCACCTTTGGGGTCTGGCCAGGCTCTAAGCACTCCACAGCACCTGCTTCAACTGCCTTTGGACTATTGGAAGTGAAAACACTCCTGAGACTAACATGTCTGTTTTCTTGCCTTTTTTTTTTTTTTGAAGGCAATTGGGGTTAAGTAACTTGCCCAAGGTCACACAGCTAGGTTTCTGTTTGTGTGTTCGTTAAGTGTCTGAGGCCGGCTCCGAACTCAGGTCCTTCTGACTCCAGGGCTGATGCTCTACTCACTGCGCCACCTAGCCGCCCCTTTGAGCTCTCTTCTTGAATGGAGGTTCAGAGAGGAAATGGAAAGGCTGGGTAGGAATCCAAATGGGGAAAGAGGCAGGGCTTGAACAAATATACCCAGAGGAGGTGCCCAGATGGTATTGACACAGGATTGAGGGCATAAGGAGATATATTCTTAAGGTATCTAAAAAAAGGCAAAAAAGGGGGGTAATCTCAGACCTTTTTCCTACCCCCCCAAAATCAACTGATAGACTAGGAAAAACCACTTACCCATAAGCCCATTTTCCCATCTATGTCAATTTTTATGAGAATATTTTATATATGTATATGTATACACCTACATACACACACATCAAAAGCACCCTCAATAAGGGTACAAAGGAGGAATAGGCAGACCGTTACAGGCAACATTCCACACAAGATTGTACTTTTACCATCACACAATAGACTAAATTATCTAAAAAATATACAAACCCCAATGTACTCATTATTTGTTTACTCTAAAAAAGCTTTTGATTTAATAATGCAAAATATTATCTTTAATATTTTCTTCCCAAAAGATGCTTCTCATGCATTTGTTGAAAGTATATAAAATTATTTAAAATTATGACAAAGAGAACCTTGCCTTGCCTTAATATCAAGGAAGACATAAGTCAGGAAGACATATGCTGCTGAAGGTGTTTGCCATTAGCATAGAAGAGATTCAGAGCCAATCCAAGTCCAAGCCAGATTCCTGATAGAGGGTGAGGTCCTTCAGATACCCCTGTTTTGGAGGATGGGCTCATTGGATCAAGGCCAAGAAGATTACAGAAGTTCCTAAATGAGCTCCATAACCACTCAGAAGAATTTGATGGAACTATTCACACAGGAAAAACAAGTGAAAGAAGAATAGTCCAAGGGATGAGATGTTGTTATTTTAAGGAAACCAAGTTCCTCCCTGAAACAAAGGCCCATCTTTTTTGTATCAATTTCATATCCTTTGAATGATGTGGAATGGCTACAGTTACATAACATGACAATCTCCAAAGAACTGGAGATCACTCAGAGGGAAAAGACCCACAGCGGGAGTGAGTTGGCTACAATGTACCATAAACAAAATATGGCATCAATGAAACATATGAGTATCAGGAATATGGGTGGATCCTGTCGTAAGAGCAAGGCACAATAAGAGAAGTGTGTGTTCCACTGGAATTCTTCCCCAACATGTTGGGTAGACCCCCTCAAACTAATCTATGGAAGGACATGGTCAAAAATCCCTGAAAATGGGGCGGGGTCAAGATGGCAGAGTAGAAACAGCTCTTCCATGCAGCTCCAGCTCCCACAATTTCCAAGTTCATGTAAAAGGGGACTCTAAACAACCTCGGGAGCTCAAGAACCCATAAAATGACACAGAGAAGCTAACCTCCCTCTGAGGACAGCCCAGCAGCCTGGCAGGGAGCAGCCTGCACAGCACTCTGGGAGCTTAGCCCAGGCCCACCATGAGTCGAGCCCAGACCCACATGAGTCAGAGGTTTTAGCCCCAGGGCGGCAGGACCAGCAGCTGGCTGGAGAGACTCCAGAACACCAGCAGCTGTGGCATTTCCAGAATTACCAACACATAGATGCCATGGACAAAGTGAGAGGTTAGTGCGGTATGGACTTTGGGACTCAGTTGGGAGAGCACATGGCCTCTTTCCCTGTGGGTGAGAAGCCACTGAGATGCTTCAGCGCAGCCACAGACACACATGGCAGCTTCAGTTCCTGGCCTGTGGACTGTAGGGGGATCCAGCAATCAGTCTTGGGGGTAAGTGCTCTTGCTTTACCCTTCTTGGATCTGGACTGTAGTCTGGGGTGGAGGTATTGGGGTGTGTGACCAGCTTGCCAGAGTGTGTGGAGGCTTCAGAGAGGCCACCTAACTAATACCTCCGGCAGTTGAGAAAACCCCAATGTTTGGGATGGAAGTTCCCCTGACTGGTGGCAGACTCCTACTGTGGCAACAAGCCCAAAAGTCAAGTAATTGAGTGGCAACATGCCTAGGCAAAGGAAACAAAATAAACAGAAAAATTCAACATTAGACTCCTATAGGAGAATTGTGAGGTCAGAATTCCTGCACCAAAAGCTTCAAATGAAAATTCGAGCTGGTTACAGGCCATAGAGAAGCTTAAAAAGGATTTTGAAAATCAAATAAGAGAAGTGGAGGAAAAATTAGAAAGAGAAATGAAAATGATGCAAAAAAATTATGAAAGGAGAGTCAACAGCCTTACTGAGGAAAATAATGCCCTAAAAAATAGACTAACTCAAATGGCAAAAGAGGCTGAAAAAAGCAACGAGGAGAGGAATGCCTTAAAAAGCCAAATTTGCCAGATGGAAAAAGAATCTCGAAGGCTCACTGAGGAGAATCCTTCCTTCAGATTTAGAATGGACCAAAGGGAAGCTAGTGAATTTATGAGAAATCAAGATGCTGTTAAACAGATCCAAACAAATGAAAGAATAGAAGGCAATGTGAAATAGCTCATGGGAAAAACCACTGACCTGGAAAATAGATCCAGGAGAGATAACTTAAAAATTATTGGACTACCTGAAAACCACGATCAAAGAAAGAACCTAGAAATCATCCTTCAAGAAATTCTCAAGGAAAATTGCCCTGATGTTTTAGAACCAGAGGGCAAAATAGAGGTTGAAAGAATCCACCCATCCCCTCCTGAAAAAGATCCCAAAAAGAAAACTCCTAGGAATATTATAGCCATGTTCCAGAATTCCCAGATCAAGGAGAGAATATTACAAGCAGCCAGGAAGAAACAATTTGAATACTGTGGAAATGCAATCAGGACAACACAGGATCTGGCAGCTTCTACACTGAGGGATCGAAGGGCTTGGAATATGATATTCCAGAGGGCAAAGGAGCTGGGATTAAAACCAAGAATCACCTACCCAGCAAAACTGAGTATCATGTTTCAGGGGAAAATTTGGTCATTCAGTGGAATAGAGCACTTTCAAGCATTCTTGAGGAAAAAAAGGGAAAATAAATCATAAGGAGCTTAACAAAGTTGAACTATTTACATTCCTACATGGAAAAATAACTGTAACTGATAAAACCTTTCTTAGTAAGAAAATAGCTGAAGAAGGATATATAGGCATATGAATACATATGTGAATGTATGTATATATGTTTACAGGTATACATAGATAGAGGGCACAGGTTGAATTTAATGGGAAGGGATGATACTTAAGGGGTGAAATTGAGAGGTGAGAGGGGAACATAATGAGAGGAGATGGGGAGAGACAGAATGGGGTAAACTCTCCCATAGAGAAGAGGCAAGGGAAAATGGTTACAAGGAAGGGGAAGAACAGGAAGGCAAAAAGGCAAAACCTTATTCTCATTGAATTTGGATCAGGGAGAGAATGACATACATCCTAAATAGGATATCTCACCCTACAGGAGAGTAGGGGGGAAGGGGATGAGAGGGAAGATGATGGAAGGGAGGGTGGGAGGGAAGTGGGGGAGGGAAGTTGGAAGCACCCACTTTTGAAAAGGGACAAGATCAAAGTAGGGAATAGACCAAGTGGGAAGTGGGATAGGAGGGAGGGAAATATAGTCAGTCTTTTACAATATATCTACTATGGTAATGTTCTGCATAGCTACACATGCACAACATATACTGAACTGCTTATCTTCCCATAAGGGTGGGTGAAAAGGGAGGTAGGGAATGAATCTGGAATTCAAAGTTTTAAAACCAAATGTGTAAAAATATATAAATACTATTATTAATACCATTTTACATATAATTGGGAAATAAGATATACAGGCATTGGAACATAGAGATTCACCTTGCCCTACTGAAAAAGTCAAAGGGGGTATGGGAGAAGATATGGGAGAGAGCAGATTTGATGAGGGGATATCCTGTGGGACTGCTATTCTGGGGTGGGGGTAGGGAAAAAATAGGGAAAAAAATTGTAACTCAAAATCTGGCAGAAATGAATGATGTATGTAAACCACAATTTAATAAAGCATTTGGGGAAAAGCAAAAACAAAAAATTCCTGAAAATGGGAGGGTTGCTAGAGACAAGACATACCTCAGTGATCACAGGACTATTCATGGTCCCCCAACTCTCGATTAAAGGGGAGGAATGTGTCACTATTTTTGCTTGGGACCCAAATGTAAATTCGTCCATCTTTGAGTGGTTTTGTTTACATTTTGTGGTTATTGTGTATATACTGTCCTGGCTTTGCAGAACTCCACACTAATCTTTCTGTGAGCAGTAAGGAGAAGAACATGGTGAGACTGCTTTTTATGCTGTGTTCCACACTGAGAAAACATTAGCACTTCATTCTTGCTATATTCAGGGTGCCTGGACCATAGTAGGTACTTAATAAATGTTTATTGATTTAACTGGTTGATCCTCAAAGCAATTAGCCCTTTTCAAAAGCTAATTAATGTTAAGTGGTTAAATTTAACTAGGGTGCCACTTACTAGCACCTAAGGGGTGAAGGGAACACAGCTGGTGGAGGTTTCCAGTCAATGACTTTAGAGAAGAGACATCCCACTTCCCCTGTGGTTACTCTAGAACCCTGAGGGAAAGATGTGGCAGGCCTCCCTCCAGGCAAATTAGGCCAGAACATATTTGCTACTCATGTTTTTCTGAATGATTCATATTCGTTGTTTCTTACAGTGCAATAGCATTCCATTACATTCATATGTCACAATTCATTCAGTTGCTCCCCAGTTGATAGGCATCCACTTTGCAGTTTTTTGCTATCACAAAAAAAAAAAAGTGTTGCTATAAATATTTTGGCCTCTGTATGAAACAGCTAGGTGGTACAGCAAATAGAGCCCTGCACTTGAAGTCAGAGCTGAATTCAAATTCTAACTCAGACACTTACTAGCTGTGAAGTCAGTTAACCTTTATGTTGATGAGGGAAGGGTAATAGTTTCTACCAGGGACCCTGATCACTATCAGCGACCAGAAACCCTGCAATTCAGTCTGGAAAGAATTCACCCGGCTCAAGCAAACTTTGAAGCTGAGATTGTAAAAGTTTATTGTAATGCTGCACAGCACAGCAGGCAAGGATTCTTAGGGAACCTGCAAACTTAAAGAAAACACAGGCATAGTTTTAAGGAGTCAAGACAGTAAATCAGGTGTCAATTATGCTAACTAGGTGAGTAAGGGTGGGATCAGGGAGGAGTTAAGGAGTGGTCAGTGCTTAAAGGACCATGCACTTTTAATATCAACTGCACATTCGTATTGCTTATGATTCACTGGGAAATAGCCCAAGGGGGGCCTACCTGGAGGTGTGGTTTTAGGCCTGACATGTCACTAAAGTCAACCCTCGGTCATGGCCACTGAGGAGTGCCCAGTCTGCCACCCATCAATGTCATGTTTGACAAGATGGATGTTGGGAACCAAGGCCATTGGAGACACAGTTTTCGTACAATTGGCTAAGGAGTTACCCTATAGATAGGGCATTGAAGGATTCATGGTGCAGCTGGCCACTCTACTAAGGGAGATAACATTTGCCTAAGCTAAAATGTTTATCGATAGTTTAGTGAAGGATTCATAGGTAGCTTGTTATTGTTTCAAGCAGAGATAAACAGTTCATGAGTTGTTGCTGGGCAGAGTGCTGGCAGGAGGAAGGGGCAGAGTTAATGCTCTGAAGCTGGGGGGGAGGTGTGATTTTACAGACATAGATCCCAAAGCACCCCATTTACAAACTGATGATACAGATTGATATTACTGACTGATGTTACAAACATAGATTGATGTTACAAACATATATACATCCCAAGCACCCCATTAATGTGACTCAGTGTCCTCATTTCTGTGAGAGATTTGGATCTCTGAGGTCTCTTGTAACTTTACATCTACAATCCTATGATCCTTTCTTTCTGTCTTTGTCTCCAATAAAAGTGAAATCTACTTTTTGGATTACTTTCCTCTCCTCTCAGTGGGAATTCTGCTTAGACCAACTGGATAAATATCCAAATTGCATGTCCTTTTAACCACTTCTCTGACAAGTGTCCTGAGCTTCAGTAAACCAGTCATGAAAAGACATCCCCAAACTCTGAAATGCAATCAGTAAGGCATAAGGGTGTACAAGTCTGCCATTGTGTATTTCAGCCTCTAGTCTCAAACTGATGGGGGCTTATCTGTTCAATTTCCTTGTAGCAATGCACTAAACAAACAAACAAAAAAAGTCTCCCAACACATTCCCAACTGATGGCCCATTAGCTTAAAAAAAAATACAATCATGGCAATGGGAAAGTGCTTTTCAATGAGCACAGCACAGGTCCTTTATCACAGAGAAGAAACGTCTCTGGAACAGCTGCTCTAGACCTTCTTATGCAAGGCTGATGTTTGCAGCAGGCTGGAGACAATGTAACTTGTCTCTACATATGTGTCATTTTATTTGCAAAAACAGCAAGGACTAAAACTCAGGGTTGGAAATGGTTCCGGGTTGTTTTTAGCTCTTGGTAGGAAAGAGCAGGTGGGATTGATTCAGCAGAGGATGAGATTGACGGCTGGCAAAGAGGTGGTGGTTGAGCAGAGCTCAGGCAGGGTCAGATTGAGGTGATTTAGTGACAGAAGGCTAGGGCTGGATTTTGCAGGGTGAACAGCCAGAAAGTGGGTGCCAATGTGATCTTAGTCACCAGGGCCTGTGTTCACCAGCACCTCCCCCCATGGCTGGCTAAGCTGCATCCAAGTTTGCAAACTTGAAGGCACCCTCCCTTCTCAAGTGCTGTTAATGATAATCATGGCTAGTATAAGCCATAACCCTGATGGAAAGTATTGTTAAGGTTTGCAAAGCACTAGACAAGCTACTTCCTCAACATTCAGTCATTAAACATTTATTAAGCCCCCACTATGTGCCAGGCACTGTGCTATGCACTAGGGATACAAAAAGAGGCTGAAGAAAGACCCTGCCCTCAAGGAGTTCACAGACTAAATGGGAAGATAACAAGGAACAATAAATACAAAGAAGTTATTTATGCAGGGTAAACAGGGGCTAATTAAGAGAGGGGAGGCACAGAAATGAAAAGGAATTGGGAAAGGCTTGAGTTAGCCTTAAAAGGCTAAAGCCTTCCTGCAGATCTAGCCTTCCCCACCCTGGCCCTTAGTTTCCTCTTTTACAAAAGTTGTACTCTCTCAGGAGTTTTAGCCTTCAGCCTTCCTGCAGAAGGTGGATTTTAATTGGGACCCGAAGGGAGCCAGGGTGACCAGTAGGTGGAGATGAGGACCAAGATAATTCCAGGCAGGGAGAGAGCTGAGAGAAGCAGGGATTTGTTTATGGGGCAGCCTGGAGGCCAGGGGCACTAGACTAAAGAGCTTGTGTTAAGGAATAAGGTGGAAGAAAGGCAGGTTATGAAGGTTTGGAATGCCACGGGATGTTGTCTTTGATCCTGGAAGCAGCAGGGAGTTGAATGGGGGGGAGGGGTGATGACCTTCAATTTAGGAAAATCACTTTAGAGGCTGAATGGAGACTGAAGTGAACTGGACCAGTAGTCCAGGTGTGAGGGGATCAGGGCCTGTACCAGTGTGGGGCAATATCAAAGGGAGAGAATTCGAGAGATGGTTCAGAGGCAAAATTGAAGGGCCTTGGCACCATTTTGGATGGAGGTGAGATTTTCTGATTAATTGAAAAAATAAAAATAATAAACATTTTTAAATAAGAAGATCTCATAGTTGACAAAGGTTTGTTTTTTGTTTTTGGTTCAATTGCATGATTTCATTAGTGAGGGAACTTCTCAGGGCAGAGATTTCTCCCACCAATCTAAGAAGAAAACTCTGTAAATGACCAACTTAGAGAGTTGCCTGGGATTCTGAGAAGTTAAATGACTTGACCAAGGTCACACAGCAAGTATGCATCAGAGGCAGAATTTGAATCCCAACTTCAAGACCAGCTATCTAGTCATTGTCTACATTGTCTCTCTATTGATAATAGATTTTTGGTGTAAGAAAATAAGATTTCTCCTGCTTCTCCAGGGAATTTCTTGATTTGTGTGACTTGCCCCATTTTGGGGTCAAGAGCAATAGAACATAGCATCATTTCCCCTCCTTCCCCCCATTGAGTGCCAGAAGAGAATCCCATTTCTTCTCTATGTGCCTGGTTTTTGTCCCTATAACCCTGTAACTACACTTAGCGGGACTTAACAATTGTTTATCGAATTGAATTTGTTTTCTCATCTTAAGATTCCACAGCTAAAGAGAGCTGTTGAAAGATTGTTCCTGACTCTGTCCTTTGGGACCAAGCCCTCTTCCATGTGACTGCTCTTTAAATAGATAGCCATCAGGTTCCCTCTTGGCTTTTCCTTCTCTCCACAGAACATCTCCATTTCCTTCCATTGCCACATGACATAGAACTGACAGGAGCCAGTTCAAACCTCAGGATCATAGATTTAGCCCTGAAGGAAGTTTCTGAGGTCAGCAGGTCCAGTGACTTGCTCAAGCTCACACAGGAAATAAATGGATGAAGAGGCTGCAGTGCCCCAGATCGAGCTCTTTTCCCTACAGCTAGCTCCATTCTTTAGGCCCTGTATAAGCTCCAGGCCTCAGTTCTTCATCCATGAAACAAGAGGGTTCAGCCAATCCAGGACTAGATTTATCCTCTATGATTTCATGGATTCCCTTACCCTCTCTGGCCCTCAGTTTCCTCATGTACAAAAGCTGGACTCAGCCTTCACTTCCTTCTCACTGGTGAAATAAGGATGGTTGGTCCAAGTGACCTCCAACTTCCTTCCCAGCCTCAGATCTCTGGGGGGGCCCTTCCACCTCTAAAACCTATTATTTGTCTCACACCAGGGATAAGTCACCAGGAAGCATTGTGAAAACAAGCAATACAAATAAGGAACTCTGTATTTTTGGGAGGAAGGAAAGGCCATTCAAATACAGGAAATCAGAAAGAGGAAGTCGGAAAGAAACCCTAAGGACTCTGATAAAAGTGCCTTCTGTCAGCAGGATGGAGGAGGTAGTCCTTCTGGGTCAGCTCCAGCAGGTGGCGCTGCTCCTGAGGAGAGCAGTGTGAACCCCATGTCTCAAGTTACACACACAGCTGACCTGCTTTTCCCAGTGCTAGGCAGTCATTGAGTTTTGGGTTCCTAATCTCTGCAGACATTGACGGGCAGCTCGGGTGGCTGGTGGGATCTCCCCCTGGCTCCGTGGCCAGCCTTCCTTCTTCATCACTGGGGTGCCTTGGTTCCAGCTCTCCAGCCTTCCTGATTGGTTCCTCTCTGCCCGGTGCCCAGTGGGCTACCATATGCCTGCAATCCTCTTCCAACATAGCAGGGAATGCTTGGGCCTGCTGCCACCTGCTCCGGCCCAGGCACTCTCATTTGCTCCTGCAAAAATGACATTTCTGAGTGAAAATCAAGCTGAGAAATAGCAGCGTTCAAGATGGTAGTTAGAAGTATGTTAGGAAAGTATTAGAATTGGGGATAATAGGAAGCATCATACTCACCTGGGAAATGGAACACCAGGGCATCTAACAGGGCACTGGAACATGCAACGTGCTACAGCATATTTAAAGAATCTGAATGCAAACAACTTGAAATGATAAACAACGTTAGCAAAGTTGCAGGATATAAAATAAACCTACACAAATCATCAGCATTTCTATATTATTACTACCAAAATCTAACAGCATGAGATAGAAAGAGAAATTCTATTTAAAGTTACTATAAACATTATAAGATATTCAGGAATCTACCTGCCAAAAACAAACCCAAGAACTATATGAACATAATTACAAAATGCTTTTCACACAAATAAAGTCAGATCTAAATAATCGGAATCTGAATTCAGTCTCATCTGTCACTTATTAGGACTAGGCATATGACCTTAGGCAAGCCACTGCTTCTTTACAGACCTCTGTTTCCCCGTCTATAAAATGGAGGAGTTGGATTAGATGGTCTCTAAGGACCCTATGAAGTAAGGAGTGAAATATTCTGAATTCCCTTGTAATGGTAAGATAACAATAATAGAATCACAGGATCTGATGGTTGTAAGGGACCTCAGAGGGTGCTATGACCAATCCCAATCTAAACAACATTTCCCTTCATGAGATACCAAATCATGGTCTCCCAGCCTTTGTTAAGGAAGTCCCCACTTCTCTGGGTGGCCCATTCCCCTTGTTAGGAAGGTCTTTATCTAAGGTAGCCTAAATTGTTCTCATTGCAACTCCCAGCCCCACCCCCAATGTTTCTAATCTTAACCTGTGAAACCAAGCAGCACAAGTCCCTTCTTTTTTCCATTATGTTATACAACTCCAGGTACCTGGAGACAGCCATCACCTTGCCTGACCTCAGTCTTTTCTTTTCTAGGTGGAATATTCTCATTTTCTTCAATAATTTTCTGTCCCTTCACCATCCCACCCATCTTCTGTGGTACAGGTGGTACAGGTAAGGATGCTGAATGTGGAGGCAGAGGACCAAAGTTCAGCCAAAATGATTTTCAGGACACACAGCTTCTGATCATGTTACCCTCTACTCAATAAACAGCAATGGCTCCCTATTACCTCATGGATCAAATAGAAACCCCTTTATTTGGCATTTAAAGCTCTTCACAATTTGGTCCCTTCTTACCTTTCTAGGCTCATTCCCTTGTGCACTCATACAAACCATTCAATCAATGCCATATTGCTTCCCTAAGGTATTTAAAAATCAGTCTTCCTGGAAGAAGAAAAATGGCCACAAGTAGATCTCGAATCATTTTGATAATAAATGGTGGATGATAAAGTAAAAATAAAAATCAAACCTCACTGGCCTATACCTCATCCCCAATGCTCAATCTCCCACCTCCAAGCCTTTGCACTATCTGTCCCACATTCCTGGAATGCTTTTTCCTTCTGATCTCTGCTTTTTGGAATCCCTGACTTCCTTGAAAAGTCAAATATCAGATTCTGAGTTCCTGATACCTTGCCTCCCTGTTCATTGTGTATTTCTCCTTTTACACACACATAAGTGATCTTCTCCAGTAGAATGGAAGGTCCTTGAGGGCAACAACTGTTTCACTTTTCTTTTTGAATGTAGAAGTCCTAGCATATAATGCCTAATAAATGCTTATTGATTCATTGATCATCAATGGAGATAGTCTCCTGAGAGGAGATATTTCCATAGCCATCCCAACATTCCTCTTGCAGGAACAGCCTGCCAGTGGTTTAATAAATGCCTGGCCATGTTCTGGGAGATGAGAGGCAGAATATCCATCTCCAATTATCCTCATTAGCACTGGTTTCCTTGCCTCTGCCTTCTGAAGGCATGCTGCAGAGGACATTTGGGAACTCCTTCGTCCCTCTGCCTTTGCAGACTTCCAGCTGTGCCCTATGAGGAAAGAGTGCCCGAGGGGGTTCCACGGCCTTTCCAGGTGGGTGAAACATCGAAGCTGTGTCCTCCTTCTGGCAGGTACCCCACAAATGCTGCCGACACAGCTGCTGAGAGCCTAACTCAGGGGATTCTGGCTTCCTAATGGTTTCTTAAGGGAACAAGTAATGAATCTAATTGGAAGCACTCCCTAGATTCCCCAAAGGCTTGCAGTGCAAAAGCTGACTGCTGTGAGGGGAAGTACAAAAGCAAAGGCAAGAAATGGCTGAGCCAGGTAGGAAGGTATGATCCTCCCAGACACCTCAGAGGGCTTGAGAAATGACATGGAAATGTGGAACCGGCTGAGTCTTAGAAAGACACCTGCACTTTGGCTTTAGATTTTCCATAGACCAGAGTAGGGAAAGCCTTGGATTTGATAAAGCACCTTCTCTGGGGGCCACCTCCCTAGGTCCCACTCCACATCTTGCCTGGGAGGTCCTTCCCTTCCCTGCCCCCATCCTCCTTTTCCCAGTCCTCCTCAGTTTCCCCTTTGGGATTACTTTCTGTTGGGCTGTAAGGGACTTTCTGGCAGCTCTTCATCAAGAAGGTGCCAGTCTCTAAAGTCCTCCCACCCCTGAGTGATTGGTGCTGTACAGCCCTTTGCAGATGTCTCTGCCATTGTTGGTCACCGCTGCTCCTGTCAGCACCAGGAAGAACAACCCTCCCCCCTCCCCAGATGCCAGAGGCTCAGGGCCACCTGGCAGCCAGGTAGGAGAAGGCAGCTTGAGGCCATTCCTTCAACTGGCTGCTCACAGGAGTTTTTGCCTTATTTGCCTCAAGGGAGTGAGAAATGACCTAATTGTCCCTGTTGTGTCTGAACTCAGTTCTAGCTCAGTATTTCCTAAGTCATTGGTTTTCACAGCTCCAAAGCCCTTTACAAGACTTTTCATCATGATATCGCATCAAGCTCTCAGTCTGAAACCAGCTCCCCAAAGAACCACTCATTGGAACAGACCCAGGAAAGGAATGAGTGTGCATGCTCCATAAAGCCTAGAAGGAAAGAAAAATCTGAACATGCTCCAAAGACTGGGTCCTCACTGACCAGCCTCCCCCACAACATTGGAATCATAGGACCTGTGTTTGAATCCTGACTCTGGCATTTGCTAGCTGTGTGACCCTAAGCAAGTAACTTTCCCTCCCTGGGCCTCAGTTTCCAACCCTTTAAATGAAGTGATTCTATCAGATAATCTCTAAAGCCCCTTCTAGTTCTGATATCTTAGGATTCCAAATTCTTTTTTTTTATTTAAACAAAGGCTTTATTAACTTCTGGTTTACATCATTCATTTCTGCCAGATTTTGAGTTACAATTTTCCCCCATTTTCCCCCTACCCACCACCCTAGAATAGCAGTCCCACAAGTTATCCCCTCATCCACTCTGCTTTCTCCCATATCTTCTCCCATACCCCCTTCAACTTTTCCATTAGGGCAAGGTGAGTCTCTGTGCCCCAATGCCTATACATCTTATCTCCCAATTACATGCAAAATAGTATTAATAATAGTATTTATATATATTTGAAACATTTAATTTTAAAACCTCGAATTTCAGATCCATTCCCTTCCTCCCTTGTCACCCATTCCCTCTGGGAAGATAAGTAATTCAGTATGTGTTGTACATGTATAGCTATGCAAAACATTACCATAGTAGATATATTGTACAAGGCTGCTTATAATTCCCTCCCACCCATCCCATCCCCCACCTGGTCCATTCCCTACTTTGATCCTGTCCCTCTTCGATAGTGGGTACTTCCAACCTTCGCCCCCACCAGAATGCCCTCCCCCCCATCGGCCCCCTTCTCATCCCCCTTCCCCCTATTCTGCTGCAGGGTGAGATATCCCATTTAGTATGTATGTCATTCTCTCCCTGAGCCAAATTCAATGAGAATATGGTTTTGCCTTTTTGCCTTCCTGTTCTTCCCCTCCCCTGTAGCCACTTCCCCTTGCTTCTTCTACATGAGATAGTTTACCCTACCCTGTCTCTCCCCATCTCCTCTTGCCACTTTCCTCTCTCACCTCATAACTTCACCCCTTAAGTATCATCCCTTCCCAACAAATTCAACCTATGCCCTCTCTCCATGTATAACTGTAAACATATATACACACATTCACATATGTATTCATATGTCCATATGCCCTTCTTCCATTATTTTCATATTGAGAAAGGTTTCATCAGGCACATTTATTGTTTTTCCATGTAGGAATGTAAATAGGTCAACTTCGATAAGTTCCTTTTGATTTCTTTTCCCTGATTACCTTCTCAGGCATCTCTTGCTTCTTGTGTCTGGATGTCAAATTTTCTATTCAACTCTGGTTTTTTCCTCAAGAATGCTTGAAAGTCTTCTATTCTGGGGCGTCTAGGTGGCGCAGTGAGTAGAGTGCTGGCCCTAGAGTCAGGACCTGAGTTTGGATCCAGCCTCAGACACTTAACCCACACAAAACAAAACAGCCATGTGACCTTGGGCAAGTTACTTAACCCCAATTGCCCTCCAAAAAAAAAAGTCTTTTATTCCACTGAATGACCATATTTTCCCCTGAAACAAAATACTCAGTTTTGCTGGGTAGGTGACCCTTGGCTTCAATCCCAGCTCTTTTGCCTCTAGAATATAATATTACATGCCCTTCGATCCCTCAGTGTAGAAGCTGCCAGGTCCTGGGCTATTCTGATTGTGTTTCCACAATATTGAAATTGTTTCTTCCTGGCTGCTTGGAGTATTTTCTCCTTGATCTGGGGATTCTGGAACCTGGCTATAATATTCCTGGGAGTTTTCTTTTTGGATCTTTTTCAGGAGGTGATCTGTGGATTCTTTCAACCTCTATTTTGCCCTCTGGATCTAAAACATCAGGGCAATTTTCCTTGAGAATTTCTTGAAGGGTGATTTCTAGGTTTTTCTTTGATCATGGCTTTCAGGTAGTCCAATAATTTTTAAATTATCTCTCCTGGATCTATTTTCCAGGTCAGTGGTTTTTCCCATGAGATATTTCACATTGCCTTCTATTCTTTCATTTGTTTGGATCTGTTTAACAGCATCTTGATTTCTCATAAAGTCACTAGCTTCCATTTACTCCAGTCTAACTCTGAAGGAATGAATCTCCTCAGTGAGCTTTTGAGATTCTTTTTCCATCTGGCAAATTTGGCTTTTTAAGGCATTCTTCTCCTCATTGCCCTTTTGGGTCTCCTTTGCCAGTCTATTTTTTAAGGTGTTGTTTTCCTCAGTCAGGCTGTTGACCCTCATTTCATATTTTTCTTGCATCCTTCTCATTTCTCTTCCCAATTTTTCCTCCACTTCTCTTATTTGATTTTTAAAGTCTTTCTTAAGGTCCTCTATGGCCTGTAACCCACTCATAAATTCCTTTGGGGCTTTTGGAGCAGGATTTCTGACCTCACAGTTCTCCTCCTGTTCCATGCTTCTATCCTCTTTGCCCCCCAAATAGGAGTCTAATGTTGCGTTTTTCTGTTTATTTTGTTTCCTTTGCCTGGGCATGTTGCCACTTAATTACTTGACTTTTGGACTTTTTGCTGCAGTAGGACTCTGTCACCAGACAGGGGAGCTTCCGTCCCAATGTTGGGGTCTTTACAACTTCTGGTTCTGGAAAGCTGGATGCCCACCCCAGACTTCCCCCCCAGATCACAATCCAGATCCAAGCAGGTTAAAGCAAGAGCAATTAACCCCCAAGACTGATTGCTGGATCTCCCTACAGTTTGCAGGCCAGGGGCTGGAGCTGCCACTGAAACTGCAAAACCGGGTGTCTCCTAAGTGGCTTCTAGCCCCCAGGGGAGGAAGCTGATGCATTCCCCAAATACTGGTCCTAAAGTCCATAGGGCACTAACCTCTCACTTTGTCCTAGGCATGTCTGTGTTGATAATTCTGGAATCACCACAGCTGTTGATGTTCTGCGGTCCCTCTGGTTGGCTTCTGGCCCAGCCTCCCTGGGGCTAAAACCATGGCTCATGCGGGCCTGGGCTCGGCTCCCAGAGTGATGGGCTGTCAGTTCCCAGCACACTGTGCTGTCGGCTCCCAGAGCTCTGGCCGCTCCCTGCAGGGCTGCTGGTTATCCTCAGTGGGAGGTTAGCTTCTCTGTGTCATTCTATGGGTGCTGGGGCTCCAGAAGTTGTTCAGAGTCCCCTTTTACATGGTTTGGAGGTGATCTGGGGGGAGAGCACCTTGAAAGTGCTGTTTCTACTCCAACATCTTGGCTCTGCCCCCCAGGATTCCAAATTCTTTGTTACTGGGGCTTGGCTACCCTATCTGTAACGTGAAGGTGTTTGACTAGAATGTTCCTTCCAGTTGGCAAGCCAGCAATGCTCCTATGTTAGCACTCTAGGGATATTAGCTAGAAGTTTAATTGTAGGATTGTAGATATAAAACAAAAAGGGACCTCAGAGCTCATCTAGTCCAATCCCCTCACTTTACAGATGACAATACTGAGGTTCAGAGTGGCCAAGTGTTTTGCCTGTGATTCCATGGGTAGCAAGTGGAAGAAGCAGGATTCGAATCTGCATCATCTTGATTCCACATACCTTCCTTATACTGTTCCTCTTTGACTTCCTGTATTAGAAAGAACATTCACAGAAGATCCCCAGCCATTTTTAGGGTTGTGCCCAAGGCCCGTGGAGTCATGGCCATGACTTAATCACTTCATTTCTTGAGTTAGGATGGTTTCTCCTTAATGGGAGCTCCCTGAAGGCAGGTGCTTTGTCTCATTCACCTCAGAATCTCCCTATGCTTAGCACTGTGCCTTGCATGTGGCAGACCCAAAATAATTTTAAAAGTCATTGGGGAATTCATTCATTCAGTATTTTATTCATGCATCCATTGTTGTACAAATGTTTGTTGAAGACTTATTACGTGCAAGGTCCCATCCTTGGACAGAGAGGGTCACCAAGGGAAAAAAGCCAGAATCATGACCATAGAATAATGCTGGGGAGGGGTGGAGTCAAGATGGCTGAGGAGAAATAGCACTTCCTTGGAACTCTTGTTCATACCACTTCAAAATTATGTAAAAGGGGGGCTCTAAACGACCTCTGGAGCAGCAGAACCCACAAAATGACACAGAGAAGCTAACCTCCCACTGAGGACAGCCCGGCAGCCTGGCAGGGAGTGGCCAGCACAGCACTCTGAGAGCTGAGCCCAGGCCCACCCTGAGTTGGAAGTTTGAACCCCAGGGCGGCCAGAACCAGCAGCCTGCTGGAGGGACCCCAGAACACCTATTATCAACACATAGATGCCTAGGGCAAAGTGAGAGGTCAGTGCCCTATGGCCTTTGGGACTGGTTGGGAGAATGCATCAGCTTCTTCTCCTGGGGGCGAGAAGCTTCTGAGGAGCTGGAGCAGCTTGCACCACTTTACCATGTTGCAGCTTCAGCTCCTGGCCTTTGAACTGTAGGGAGATCTGGTGATCAGTCTGGGGGGTAAGTGCTCTTGCTTTACCCTTCTTGGATCTGGATTGTGGTCTGGGGTGGAGGTCTTGGGGTGTATGACCAGCTTGCCAGAGTGTGTGGAGGCTTCAGAGAGGCCACCCAACTAATACCTCCAGCAGTTGAGAAAACCCCAATGTTTGGGACAGAAGTTCCCCTGGCTGGTGGCAGAGTCCTACTGTGGAAACAAGCCCAAAAGTCAAGTAATTGAGTGGCAACATGCCTAGGCAAAGGAAACAAAATAAACAGAAAAATGCAACATTAGACTCCTATTTTGGGGGCAAAGAGGATCAAAGCATGGAACAGGAAGAGGACTGTGAGGTCAGAAATCCTGCACCAAAAGCCCCTAATGAAAATATGAGCTGGTTACAGGCCATAGAGGACCTTAAGAAGCAGATAAGAGAAGTGGGGGGAAATTGGGAAGAGAAATGAGAAAGATGCAAGAAAAGTATGACATGAGAGTCAACAGCCTGACTGAGGAAAATAACACCTTAAAAAATAAACTAACTCAAATGGCCAAAGAGGCTCAAAAAGGCAATGAGGAGAAAAATGCCTTAAAAAGCTGAATTTAGGTGTGGCTAGGTGGCGCAGTGAGTAGAGCGTCGGCCCTGGAGTCAGAAGGACCTGAGTTCGGATCCAGCTTCAGACACTTAATGCACAAACAAAAAAAACCTAGCTGTGTGACCTTAGGCAAAAAAAAAACCCAATTGCCCTCCAAAAAAAAAAAAAAAAGCAAAAAAAAAGCTGAATTTGCCAGATGGGAAAAGAATCTCAAACCTCGCTGAGGAGAATTATTCCTTCAGAATTAGACTGGAGCAAATGGAAGCTAGTGACTTTGTGAGAAATCAAGATGCTATTAAGCAGATCCAAACAAATGAAAGAATAGAAAGCAATGTGAAATATCTCATGGGAAAAACCACTGACCTGGAAAATAGATCCAGGAGAGATAACTTAAAAATTATTGGACTACCTGAAAACCATGATCAAGGAAAGAACCTAGAAATCACCCTTCAAGAAATTCTCAAGGAAAACTGCCCTGATGTTTTAGAGCCAGAGGGCAAAATAGAAGTTGAAAGAATCTACCAATCACCCCCTGAAAAAGATCCCAAAAAGAAAACTCCTAGGAATATTGTAGCCAGGTTTCAGAATTCCCAGATCAAGGAGAGAATATTACAAGCAGCCAGGAAGAAACAATTTGAATACTGTGGAAATGCAATCAGGATAACACAGGATCTGGCAGCTTCTACACTGAGGGATCGAAGGGCTTGGAATATGATATTCCAGAGGGCAAAGGAGCTGGGATTGAAGCCAAGGGTCACCTACCCAGCAAAACTGAGTATCATGTTTCAGGGGAAAATATGGTCATTCAGTGGAATAGAGAACTTTCAAGCATTCTTGAGGAAAAAAAGGGAAAATAAATCATAAGGAACTTATCAAAGTAGAACTATTTACATTCCTATATGGAAAAACGATAACTGTAACTGATCAAACCTTTCTTAGTATGAAAATAGCTGAAGAAGGATATATGGGCATATGAATACATATGTGAATGTGTATATATAGGTTTACAGTTATACATGGATAGAGGGCATAGGTTGAATTTGTTGGGAAGGGATGATACTTAAGGGGTGAAATTGAGAGGTGAGAGAGGAATATAACAAGAGGAGATGGGGAGAGACAGAATGGGGTAAACTCTCTCATGTAGAAGAGGCAAGGGAAAGTGGTTGCAGGGGAGGGGAAGAACAGAAAGGCAAAAAGGCACAACCTTATTCTCATTGAATCTGGCTCAGGGAGAGAATGACATATATACCAAATGGGATATCTCACCCTACAGGAGAGTGGGGGGTGGGGGATGGGGGAGTGATGATGGAAGGGAGGGCATGTTGGGGGGGGAAGTTGGAAGCCCACTTTTGAAAAGGGACAGGATAAAAGTGGGGAATGGATCAGGTGGGAGGTGGGATAGGAGGGAGGGAAAGATAGTCAGTCCTTTACAATATATCTACTATGGTAATGTTTTGCATAGCTACACATGTACAACATATACTGAATTGCTTATCTTCCCAGTAAGAGTGTGTGACAAGGGAGGAAGGGAATGAATCTGGAATTCAAAGTTTTAAAATCAAATGTTTTAAAAATATATAAATTTTAATATATTTTTATAATACTATATTAACACTATTTACATATAATTGGGAGATAAGATATGCAGTCATTGGGGCAGGTGGATTCACCTTGCCCTATTGGAGAAATCAAAGGGGTATGGGAGAAGATATGGGAGAGAGCAGATTGGATGAGGGGATATCCTGTGGGACTGCTATTCTGGGTGGGGGGTAGGGAAAAAATGGGGAAAAATTGTAACTCAAAATCTGGTGGAAATGAATGATGTAAACCAGAAGTTAATAAAGCATTTGGAAAAAAAAAAGAATAATGCTGGGGAAGTGGTGTACTCCAGGTATGGAATAACTCAAACAGCCAAGGCAGTGACTTGTTTTTTTGCCTAATTAGAACCATACCTAATGACTAAAAAGAGATACTCTACTGTACTCTGCCCTTTGCAAACCACATTGGGAGACTTGTCTTTGGTTCTGAGGGCCATCGTGTAAGAGAAGGGACATAGAGAAAGGCCAGAGTTGTGAGGATCTTGGCCATCCCACCATGTTTGGAGAAGAGAAGACTTAGCAGATTGACCTTTGCACTGATGTACTGAAGGATCAAAGATCAGGAGCTGGAAGGAAGCCTAGCCCTGGGGAAACTGAGGTACCAAGAGGTTAAGTGACTTACCCAGGATCAATAAATGTTTGTTAAATGCCTACTATGCACCAACCATTAAAGACTGGAAAAGAAAAGCCTGAGTGTCATCTGGCCCAAATCCATCATCGGACCCCTTCAGAGCCTGAGACCTTGTAAGGCAGGTGAGATGAATAGTACTATTAACCTATAAGACATAATAATAAATACAAAATATAATACAAGATTCATGAGTATATAAGACATTAGGAAAATGTCAATTATTTTACAGATGTGGAAATGGAGGTTCAGAGAGGTAAGGGTCTTCTTTGCCCAGGAGCCAGGCTGGTCTCTGCACTTTGACCTGTCTTTGAATCTCAGAAGGTTAAGTGACTTATCCAAAGTCAAAGTCCCAATAGCCAATGGGAGAGCTGGAATTCAGACCCAGGCCTTCTGACTGACAAAGACACAGAGCTGAGGGGAGGAGGCCACATGAGTCCATTGGGTGACTGGAATAAGGATCCAAAAATAAATCAAATAAATCCCACATGGAAAAGCAAAGCAAAAGAAAATGCCCCCTGAACAAATACAGGGGTCAGTCCTAGTATTGGTGATTGTTTGGGTGTTTTTTTTGTTTGTTTTTTTGCCAAAACCACACTTATCCAAGCTCATACATGTGTTAGAGACAGGATCTGAACCCAGATCTAACTCCAAAGCCATCACTCCATTCACTCTACCATGTATGGCCATAGGTCAGTCTGTGGGTCTTGATTTCTTATATACTATAATATGCAAGAGTTGGACTGGGTGACCCCTAAGATGCTTTCAGGCGCAAGATGCATTATCCTAAGAGCTGCTCAGCATTTCACCTAAATCCTGCTCTGGATGAGGGATGCTTGGAAATCCAGTGTTCTACCATCTCAGGTACCAAGCTGCCTGCAAGGGGATACGTTTTCAGTCACAGTGCTTCTCCTAGGCTGTCCATTCAAGATACAGAAAGTTTGGGAACTTGGGTAGGAAGAGCAGTCAGGTCCCATGCTAAGAGTATTGAAGCAAGCACACCTAGGAGCCCATCTTCAGGGCCAAGTGTTATCTGTGACCACTAAACAGGTGTCTGGGGAGTGGAAGGGGGTGGAGAAAATGAACCTCAAAATAGCTTTCAGCTCAGTATTCACATGTGTTAAATATTTAGAAAAAAAAATTTAAGGCAATAGAAGGTCCTCCTACCCCACAATGTGTTTTGGGTTTTGGGGGTTGGGTGGGGCATTTTTGTTTGTTTTTAAAGTAAGGTTTAAGTACTAATGCTGACTCTGGAAATAGATTGAGAAAATGCCCCACCTTTTTTGGAGAGGTAGAAGACTGAGGGTGTGGAATTCATACACTGACATGGTGATTCTGACAGTTAATTTTTTTTTCTGTTTTCTTTGTTACAAGGAAAAACTATTGGGAATGTGGCCATAGTGTGTATTAGGGTATTATACCCTAACATGGACTGACTAGTTGGGTGACCCTGGGTGAGTCACTTAACCCTGTTTGCCTCAGTTTCCTCATTTGTAAAATGAGCCGAAGAAGGAAATAGTAAACCCCTCCAGTATATTTGCCAAGAAAACCCCAAATGGGGTCACAGAGAGTCAGACAGGATTGAAAATGACTGAACAACAACATGAAAACAAAAGGCATCAAGACATTTTTTTTTAGTTAAGCTTCAATAGTTCAAAAATATCTTTTGGAAAATAAAGAAGCAAAGAAAAATAAAAGAATATGATTGCTCCTGAAAGAAAGGACAAATATCAGCCAAGTCATTCATCAGGGTGACCCTTAGAGTCATTACGCTCTTGGTTTAATCAGACTTTGTGGCCATTATCGTCCCTAGTGAGAACTGCCAACAGAACCTTTTCATTGTAAAATGAGTTTCCTTTAGAAATGTCTCGTGTCTTTGTGAATTCTACACTGGACTTTCCTAGTAGGGACCTAATGGTCAATATTTCTAAAGCAACTTAGAGTTAAGCTGTTAAATGATTCTACTTAAAGCAAATCAGTTAGCAGCAGGGATGGATGAATCTGCTAATAGCTATTCCTCATTTATGGAACATTAACCCAAGTTTCCTGGAGAGAATAGTGTTAACTGGTGTTGCTGTAACATTCTTTAGCTGAAGCTTGCAGCGGAGCAAAGTGAGAGCTCTGAGGTTCAAAGGGAGGTCAAAGTGCTGATCCAGCCCACACCTCTGAGCTCAGTTTCCCCATCTGTAAAATAATCACTGACATTTCTATAATGTTTTACGTGCATTGTCTCATTTGTGCCACCTAACATTCCAGTGGGCAGCAATACAGATATTATCAGCCCTGTTTTACAGATGAGGAGACAGAGGCTCAGAGATTTGCCCATTTTCATATATCTAGTAAGCAACTGAAGCAAGATTGGAACCCAGCTTCTTCCAAGCTTTAGGACTCTAAGGTCTATTTGCAGCAGCTCTATGAAGATGCTGCCATTTCCTCGGGCTCTTTTCCAGGCTTGGTGCTGGGGCAGAGCTTTGTAACCCTGAGACCTCTATGGGGAGGTCAGAGCAAGAGAAAGAAAAGGAAAAAATCGAAAACCCTTCTTGACTGGTTAATTGACCAGGTCACTATTGAAACTGCTTCTTGTGGCCCTGGGAAATGATTCTTCCCACCTGAGAGGAAGGCATGGCATCTGGAGGCATCTCTCTTCTCCCTCTTCTGTCCTTCTTTAGAATGGGGGTTCCCTGAGAGGGGGGGCCAGCTTCTGCTTTTTTCTGTATTTAGCATGATACCTGGCACATAGTAGGTTCTCAATCAAGGCTTGCTGACTGACTAACTAACCCTTAGTGTTTGAAAGGCTATGTGTTTTCCTGGAAAAAGCATTGAACCAGGAGCCAGGAGCCCTCCCTGGATGCCAGCCTGCCCCCTGCCCTGATACCATGTAATCTGGAGCAAAAACTTAAGAGCAAATTCTGGGCTGCAGTTTCCTCGTCTCTAAAATGAGGAAGGGGGAGCAGATGACCAGTAAGGGCCAGTCTAGCTTGGAGGCTGCAGCGGAGCCGAGGGCTGTTAGGTGGGTAGGGCCTCTTCTGAAGTTGGGTGTGGAGACGGAAGAGAAGCAGCCAGGAAAACAGATGGTTACTTACTTGTTGTTGTATCTTGTGTTTGGCTGCACCTACAGAGATGAAGGGAGGCCTGAGGGGCAGAGCTGATCTCTCCATAGGCAGTGCTCAGGTTCCTGAGTTTCAGGGTCTAGGGTGGCATCTTCACCTTGTATGACCAAAGGCAAGGCAAAGCTGAGTTGTTTGGCACCTAAGGTCCCTCGCAGTCATGGTCTGGCCTTTTCCAGATTTATTATCCTAAGTAATAGTTAGCAATGGCTATGGTCTGGAGTCCAGAAGGTCTGAGTTCAAATTCAGACCTTGTATGTACTTTACCATCCAGTCAAACCAACATCGCTGCTCCTCACAAAGGGTCTTCCAAGTCCTGGCTCCACACCTTTGCCCAGGCTGTTCCCCAGGCCTGGTATGCACTCCCTCCTCATCTCCCCCTCTTTGACGTTCAGATTTCTTTCAAAGTTCACCTCAAGATCCACTGCCTGTTTGAAGCCCTTTCTTGTCCTCCAGTTGCTAATAGCGCTCCAACCACTTACCTCGCACTTACACTTTGTATATATAGGTATGAGGATGAGGAGGGATAAGCGTTCTTTACCCAACAGAATAAAAGGTCTCGGGGGCAGGGATGGTGTCGCTGTTGCCTTTGTAGTCCGGGGCCCAAAGCAGTGCCAGGCCCATAGCAGGTGTTTAATAAATGCTTGTGTTTGAACAGAATCTGCAGGTAGATGCAATTTCTACATTACGGCTTTAATTTCCCATTCTGATTAACATTTACATTCTATTTATGAATAACTATGTTAGAGAAATAACCAAAGCAGTAAGAGCCAGATACAAGGTAACTGCTGTTCATTTCCTTTTCCTCTCAGCATCTGGAGCACCTAGTCCAATGCCTGGCATACAGTAGGTGCTTAATGTATGTTTATTAGTTTATTGACCGAACTCTGCTCAACTTGACCATTATCAAACACCCTTATCTAAACACAACCTTCTTTCATCCTCTGTTGGCACTGGGACTGTTTCCCAGCTCCTTATCTTACTTTCTGCAGTCCTTCCCAGGCTTCTAATTACAGGGAAAGTGTTAATTCTCTCCTTAATCTTCCTTCCTCCAGCCCTTCCCACCCTTTCAACCCTGTGGGTTCTTTGCTCATCCTCTTCTCTTTCCTCTCTCTCTCTGTTTCTCCGTCTCTGTCTCTGTCTCTCTCTCCCCCACTCTCTCCTCTCTCTCCTCTCTCTCCGTCTCTGTCTCTGTCTCTCTCTCCCCCACTTTCTCCTCTCTCCCCTCTCTCTCCGTCTCTGTCTCTGTCTCTCTCTCCCCCACTTTCTCCTCTCTCTCTCTGTCTCTGACTCTCTGTCTCTCTCCCCACCCCCCACTTAACTTTCCTTAACCATAATGTTTCATCACAATCCATGTTTTAAAAGATACAACATTGTCAAGTCCCATTACCATGGGGTTCTTTTTACCATCACAGGCCTCTGTAGCTTTCCTTGATGTTCAAGCTCATCCTGTCATTGATATCAGGATTCAGAGTCTCACTTGCTTCCTATCCAACCTAATAGTACCTAAATCTGGAGCCAGTTGGCTAAGTCTAAGAGAGGGAAAGGCCTTAGGAAGGTGGGACTACCTGGGGAAGGAGGGTGGTGACTAGCCCTTTGACTCAGAAGGGCAGTAATTGGGGGAGGACCCTTTCCCATCACAGTTCTCAGCTTTAGCGGACCCTTGCCTTGAGGTCTTCTTCTAGCCCCTAAACCTTCAATGGGCTAGTTGAAGGTAGAGGGGCTTCTCCAGGTTTTCATTGCTCTGAGGCCACCCTCCTAATTCCCTGTTTTTCCCACTCCAGCTCTCCTCTGTGTCCTCCCAGGGGTTGGGGCCCATTGAACATTCAACTGGTTTTATTCTCAGAAATGGGTTGCCTCCTTCGAACTGTGACTGCTCCCAGGGCAGATTGTCCTCTGTCCCATCCCCCTCCTTTTCCCCCATTTGCCCCAGATATAAGAATTCCTAGTTGCAGCTCTGAAAAACCAAAACCAACACCAAAAAACAGCAGAGAAAGATCTGAATGAATCAGTGCAGAATAAAGAAAGCTGGATCAAAAGGAAAGACTACATTCTGGGACTCTGCAAATTATAGTAAACCCCCCCACACACACAATGCACAGAACTGGAAAGATTGGGAAGGGCCTAAACAGCAGGGAAAGAAGGACGTTTGTAAATCATTTGGAATGTGTGTGCTTTACACATGATCATTTTTTCTTTTGTTTCTCATTTATTGTTGTCTGGACTTAAGATTAGAATACCATGCAAACATTAGCAACCTGAAAAATATAAGTTTTGCTATCCTTGAATATGTCATTTTTCGAATCGAGTTGCATGCAGCAAGGATTTATTCAATGACAGTTCAAGCTGGGAGGGAGCCAGGGAGTGGGAAGGAGAAATCTGGAAGCCCTAGCCAGCTCAGCTGGGTCTGGCCCAAAGGGCTCCTCTACTCTCCCTAGAAATGACATCTGGAGGTGTTCATTCCCTCTCCTCTGAGAAAGCTCTTGGGGCTCCACCACCCTGAAGCATCTTTTCCTCTCTCTGGCTTGAAGTTCAGGTCCAAGGAGTCAGCCCAGGGAGTAGTGCTAAATGTCCCTACATAACCAGGGTCCCCTGTGCTATTTCCTCTGGGGCCCAGCTGACCAGCCAGCCTGGGAAGCAGAGATGAGGGCTGCCCCACACTGGAGTGATCATGCTTGGCCCCAAAGGCAACACTAGGAGTCTGAATTTGAACTCAAGCCTTCCTGTCTCTCTATGATTTTGTTCCTTTCTCTGTTGACCTTCCAGTACTTCCCCATCCTCATTCTTAGATTTCTTCACAGGAGGAAATAACCTTGTATGGACTGTGGATATCCTTCTCTAGGCACATGCTATTTACTGCTCCTGTGGCCCAACAGATTTCACTGGGGACTTCTCATCTCTCTTCTGTGCTTGCCCAGTTACCTGGCCGCAGTAGGGCCTTAGCAAAAGCTTTGTTGGTTGGTTGGTTGCTATCTTCTTCAGGTCCAGGGTGTCCCTCAAGCCTTTTCGGCTCCAGCAGCTTAAAACTGTACTCAGATGGTGGACATACACCCTGCAAAAGGCTACTCTGCATGTGCCCCCACATCTCCCCTGCTCACTCTAGGTAAGGGGTCAATTCCCTTCTATGCTGTTTCCCAGGCAGGAGACTCCTGGGTCTCCTTCCTCCCAGCTTCAGGGAGACCCAGGCCATCAGATCTGCCTCCCACCATTCCATTCTGAAGGTTGTCCAGTTCCATCCACTTTTGACCCCTAGTTGGTGTATTTGTGTGCAGATATCTGAGGCCATGCATTTGTTGTTGTTGTTGTTGTTGGATCCTTTCAAAGATTGGTTCTCCTTCAAATTTCTGGGCATTTCTATTATTTTTCTACCTGCCCCTCTCTGAGCCCATGGTCAGATAGATATAGGCAGTTTCCTCCCACCTTGGGCTTCTGCCTCCTTTAAACCTTTTTACAGAGGAGGAAACTGAGTTGCCAAGAATACCTTCTCAACAAGCGACTGGCCAAGGGGCATACAGGTGGCAGAGTGGGGAGTCACCAACCTCCTCCTCTACCCCCAGGTTTCCTTACTCCTTTGATTCTTAGTCCACACTCACAATTTACATCGGTAGTGAAAGCACGTTTTAGAAATGGTTTAGCAGAAAGGGGGTGAAATCCTTCTCAACAAGCAGCTCCTTCTAGGGCTCCCTCTCAGAAAGCAGAGCTAGGGCTCGGCACTCTTTGGCTTCCTCTCTCTGGCCCCACCCATTCAAGCCAGACCCAGGAGGCTGCTGTGTGTAAGATGTGGTAGATACCATCACAGAAGAGATTTCAGAAGGCAGAGAAGCTGAGGTGCAGCCGCAGCACAGTGTGCTGTGATGTAAGGGATGAAATTTCTGCTCTGCCTCTCGTCTGGGAGCCTGCTAATTGGGAAATGCAACATGAGGCCTGGTGTCATGTTTTCAGAAGCAACTTCTCATGAACAAGATTTCTAGATGGGCCTATTTTTTAATTCTTCTATGAAAATTGTTTGTTTTGGTGTTTCTGTTGCTCTGGGTAGCCCACCCCCACATCACCTTCTTAGTATACAAATGAAACAAAACTGTCTGATGAGGAAGATGCTGGCTCCAACTGGAAGAGGCTGCAGAGGCCCTTCAGCTCAAGCTGCTCATCTTACTGATGAGGAAACCGATACCCAGAGAAATTAAAGAGGATCATTCATATATGTACAGCACCTGGCAAACCTAAATATGCCCTGGAAATGCTAGCCATAATAATGCTAATTATTGTTATAATCATCACCACTATTATTTTCCCAAGGACATGCAGGATTTGAATACCAAGACTAAAATACATTACACTGTATCGTGCTGCTTCTCCAATGGTGACCGTAACTAACAGCTTGGTGACTTTCTGGCTTTATAGTTTTCTCTTTCTTAGAAAGTAAGTGTAACCCTACCCCCAAGCTGCTTTCCCAACTCCTACCTACATGGGTCTTCAAAGGTAGCTGCCCACTTCTCCCTTCAGGGGTCCAGGGGCAACCCTGAAGGCGCCCCTACCTGAAACAGAGTGAATAAAAAGGAATAAAATGGAATAATCTTGTGAATGTCGACTGGAGCTAGATTTGGGAAGGGTATTCAATACCAAACTGAAGAGTCTGGCCCATTTGTTTCTCCCTACAGAAGACATTCCATTTCCAGCCTCCATGCTTTCCCTTTCCAGGAATCCTCTCTCTCTCTCTCTCTCTTTCTCTGTCTCTGTCTCTGTCTCTCTCTCTCTCTCTCTGTCTCTCTCTGTCTCTGTCTCTCTCTCTGTCTCTCTCTCTCTCTGTCTCTCTTTCTCTCTCTGTCTCTCTCTCTCTCTTTTCTCATCTCTACCTTATCTTATCTTTCTTCTTGGCTCAGTTTGAGTCACCTGCATCAGGAGGGAGGCCTCCTCCTTTTCTCAGTAAAATAGAAGTTCCTTGTGTCTGATTTTGTATTTGTAGTCTCAGGTCCCCCCTCCTCCCAGCCACCCTTAAAGCCATTTTTCCTCTTTGAAAGCTATGAGGGAAGGAAGACAGAATCATCTCTTTGGACTTTGTAAGCAACAGCTCTAGCCCAGGAACCAACTAATTCAAGACTTTGGCACCAAACAGTAGCCTACAGGAAGTATTTGGAGGATATCTGAGTGCTCAGAAGTGTGTGTGTGTGTGTGTGTGTGTGTGTGTGTGTGTGTGTGTGTGTGTGTATAAAAGGTATACAAACTGTGAGCTCCACTGCCATGATGGTCTTTGGTCTAAGAGAGATGGTCAAATGACCATCCTTTTACTGATAACCTGCTAGCCTTATTATTAAAATTATTAAATTACCCAGAAACTGTGTCTCTGGAACCTTTTTAAACATCACAGTAGGCATTCTCTTCCCCTCAGCCCCCATTAGAATATATGAAGGCAGGGGTTGTCCAGGTTTTCTTTGATGGTCTCTCAGGTCCCCTTTTTCTCTAGATCCAATCATGCTTCAATCTATTTCCTCACCACTACTCCTGCTGAAGATGGAGGGCAAATCTGGAAATGGTGAAGGATCCTGGAATTATAATTTATGGGACCATAGTTCTGGAGTTGGAAGGGACCTTAGAAGTTGCCATGCCCAACCACCCATATTGTATGTACAGAGGAGGACAGGAAGGTCCAGAAAGAACTTGCCCAGAGTCATGCATATAGTAATAAGTAGCTGAGTGAGGATTCAAACCTGGGTCCTTGGACTCCAAATCCAGGGTTTTTGTTCTCCATCAGATTCAACTGATAAATTGGATGAAAGAAAACCAAAAGTAGACAAGAAAATGGAAGCTGCACACCATCCTATACATGCAAAAGCAAAGGAGACTGGCTGGAATAGGGCTAAACAAGGTAAGGTGCTGATAGAAGAGGGGAAACGATTTCACTGAAGGGGAGAAAATAATCTGAGCAAAGGATGCTTTCAGTCCTCTATACAATAATACAATATATGCAGAGAGGTGAACATGTGGGGCTCAGAAACTGAGGAAACTCTACTGGTGCTGACCAGCAGCCTGCCTTAGTTAATGTTCTAGGGCCCTGAAAGGGTTAATGTTTTGCAACTGGTTACCTTACTAGTATGGATCAAAGACAGAAATTGAACCCAGGCATCGTGGTGCAGTAAAAAACAACATTGATCTTGACCCTGATTTTTATTCCTGGCATTGCTATTTCCTATGTGACCTTGAACTAAGATCCCTTGGGGTCTCTAGGCCCTCCTTTCTTTATATGTAAAATAAATTAGATGGTCTGGGAAGTCCTTTCTGGATCTCTTATTCCATGATTTCCAATTTCTAATTTCACCTCAGCCACTTGTGTGACCTTGGGTAAGTCACTTAAATTCCTCTGGGTCTCAGTTTCCACATCTGCAATGATAATAATAGCACCTTCCTCACAGAGTTGGGAGGCTCTAATGAGGCATTTGAAAAGTATTTTGCAACCCTTAAAGAGCCACATAAAAGCTAGCCATTGCTATTGTTATTGCTATTACAGTATTATTTTAAGCTATGATTATAATGAGCCCATGGGTGAGGTCTCTGGAGATCCAGCCTCTAGGTGAGGATTGGGGGAATCTGGGAGTGGCCAGAGCAGACAGGCTTATCTGGCTGGCCTGTAGGGAGCACTCTGAAGTCCTTAGGAAATGAGATCACCACAGAGCTGCTTTATTTATCAAATGAGGGGAATGGGCTTGAAGCTTGCCCAAGATCCTTCCAGAGCTTACATTTTCACTCTAATAATGATTCTGTTTTTATGAGAGAGTCAAATACTGAGAAGATAAAGGGATTCAAGACAGGCTCTTAGACTCCTCCAGGAATTAAATCCAAATCTCTCAGTCCAAATCTCTCACATCTTCTGAGCCTACATTTTCAGGGAGGCCTCCACGTTTGAAGTGGGTAATGGTGACCTGGAGGCACCTTGAGCTGTGGAATCTTTAAAAATTCAAATAAGCTCAGTCCATTTATCTTTGGGAAGTATTCAGATCCTTAAGTGTTTCAACAAGATGGGTGGCAGGGGTGGGTGGTCTTGACCCTTATAGGGTTAAGCCTCGGAAATCTGGGAAATTAATTTGATCTCAGAATCTCAGAGTGAAAAAGGACCTCTAGCCCAATAAGTTCCTGAGTAAGAATCCTCTCTACAATACGAAAACAATAATAGCAATAATATTAGCTAGCATTTTAATAGTTTTGAAGTTTGCAAAGAATTTTACATGTGTTAACTATTTTGACCCTCACAACAACCTGGTAAGGTAAGTGTTATTGCTATCCCTAGTTTACAGATAAGGAAACTGAGGCTAAGAGAGATTAGCGACTTGCTCAGGAGCATAGGGGTGGCACACAAGTGTCTTAATGACTCCTAGTTCTCACCTCCATCCACTGGGCCATCTAGCTGCCTCAGCATCCTTGACCACTGGTCTTCCAACCTTCGTGTATAGAATATTGAAGTGAAAGGACTGTCTAATGGATTTGGTTGTTGAACTCTGTTTCTACCGCTAGGGAGACTGGGGTGTGGCTCTTGGCTACCCTGCTGTTAGCCTAGTGGAGGAGGGGTAGGCAGGTTTGGGAATAGCCAGGCTGAAGGGTCACTCCTTCACTCTCTTATCTCTAAGGGAGGTGAGGGGTTAGAATTCTATAGGGGTACAATGCTCTTTTACGGGTTTGAAAGAAAAGCCACTTTTCCTGCTTGCTCTGGGTGGGATGTTAGCTTAGTCTCGCCAGCTTAGCACCTTCCCACCAGATGCTAGTTACACAAAAGACAATCATGGAGAGAAGACAGTCATATTTACCCAAGCAAACAGCGAAACAGAAATAGGAGAAGTTCTATAGATTATCGAAGACAATAGAATACCCAAGAGAAAACGAAACCTTCCTCTTGGGACCAGTTAAGGAAAGAACAGTCTCACCAGGTGTGTCCACTCAGGCTCTGGGGCAGTAGGTGCTGGGGATCAAGGTATGTGTTGAGGGTGGAGGGGGGGCATTTCCACATCTCTCTGGCTCCCTGGGATGGCATTAGCTGTTCCCAAGTTTGTACCTTGCTTCTCCACGGTCTCTCCTCTCATGTCTTCCCTCAGGTTCTAAACATTGAGTATCCTAGCTGCAAGAAGCAAGGGAGCAGGGAACCGCCGCCAGTTACCTGGGAGTGGGGGGAGAGGCAGCCCACCCCACTTTGGATTAGCTTGGATCTCAATGCTTCCTCTGACATCCAGCCTCAGCCCTTTGCCCCTGGTTCTCCCTATGAGGCCAGACAGAATAGACCTTAATGCCTCTTCCTCAACATCGCCCTTCGGATACCTGAAAACACTTATCCTATCTCCTCCTCCCCCCACCCTTCTCCGTAGAAAACGGGGCCACTTCCTACAGCAGATTGCCATATGACTTGATTCTGAGAACCTTCAGCATCCTGGATGCCCTCAGAGCATCCCCAAGGTCAGCCTGCCTTCTCTGCCTTCCGGGAATTAACTCCTCCTCCTCCCACATCTTCTGGTCCTCATCCATACCCCCTCCCCCATCCTTTTTCATCCTTCAGGGCTCAGCTTGTGAAGCTCCTTCTCTGCTGAACCCTCCCTGATCACTTCTGATCCATTCCAATTCAGTTCAGCCAACAATAGTGCCTGCTATCTGTCAGCTACTGTACAAACTGCTAGAAATAGAAAGACAAAAATGCTGCCCCTCCCCCTTTCCACGGGGGTAAGCAGAAATGGCTGTTTTTGCTAAGGTCTCTGAAATCCTGGGGTCTAACACATAGTAGGTGCTTAGTAAACAGCTGCTGACTTGAATGAAATGCCAGCTAATTAAGGTGCTAGATGTAATAAATGAAGACAAACAAACAGAACAGGGAACAGTTTAATCTCCTAGTCATAAATGCATGGAGACAGATGGTGTTGGTTCACAGAGCTGTGAAGTTTTTAGCTCAAAGGGAGATGTAATATCCATTCTAGGATGAAAACCCAGCTTGAAATTCAAGGAGGAAATGGACTTGTCATCAATGGAGAAGGGCAGGTAAGAGAATAACCGTCCTGTTAACCTAGTTATAGTTGGAGTAATATTCGCCAGACAGCCCAGTACCCCTAGGAATGAAATACCAGGAGGGGATGCTTTCAGAGCTTGGCCTCTGCTACTTTGTGTAGGGACTTGGCAGAAAGAAGGAATTGCTGGCCATGGAGACAGTCCCCCACACTTAGTCAGAGCCAGGGCCTCTTCTTTGGCTTCCTCTCCATTCTGATAACACCTCCTCCCACATCTTCTGGAAATGTCCATGTTTGGGGCCAACCCAGCCAACCCAATGCCTGTGACATCAGACCTAGGAAAGCAATCAGATGTTCTAGAGTGAGAACCCACCTTCCTCCCTAAAAGCTAGGACCCTGGCCTGCCTCATCCAAGTGCCTTGCTATGATAGAGAAGGTAGGGATGCAGCTAGGTAGCAATGTGGATAGAACACTGGTCTTGCAGACAGGAAGAGCTAAGTTCCAATCTTGCCTCAGATACTTACTGACTCTGTTGAATGTGACCCATGGTTACCCTCAATTTCCTGAGATAACACAATAATGATGATGATGGTGGTGATGATGATGATGGTGGTGATGATGATGATGGTGGTGGTGATGATGATGGTGATGATGATGGTGGTGGTGGTGACGATGATGATGATGGTGGTGGTGGTGGTGACAATGATGATGATGGTGGTGGTGGTGGTGGTGATGATGATGGTGGTGGTGATGATGATGGTGATGATGATGGTGGTGGTGGTGACGATGATGATGGTGGTGGTGGTGGTGGTGATGATGATGATGGTGGTGGTGGTGATGATGATGATGATGGTGGTGGTGGTGGTGGTGACGATGATGATGATGGTGGTGGTGATGATGATGATGATGGTGGTGGTGGTGGTGGTGGTGATGATGGTAGTGGTGGTGACGATGATGATGATGATGATGATGGTGTGGTGATGATGATGATGATGATGGTGGTGACGATGATGATGGTGGTGGTGATGATGATGATGGTGGTGGTGGTGATGATGATGATGGTGGTGGTGGTGATGATGGTGATGATGATGGTGGTGGTGATGATGATGATGATGATGGTGGTGGTGGTGGTGGTGATGATGGTGGTGGTGATGGTGATGATGGTGATGATGGTGATGATGATGATGATGGTGATGATGGTGGTGATGGTGATGATGGTGATGATGATGATGGTGGTGGTGATGATGATGTGGTGGTGGTGATGATGATGATGGTGGTGGTGGTGGTGGTGGTGATGATGGTGGTGGTGGTGGTGTGGTGATGATGGTGATGATGATGATGGTGGTGGTGATGATGATGATGGTGGTGGTGGTGATGATGGTGGTGGTGGTGGTGGTGGTGATGATGATGATGGTGATGATGATGATGATGGTGGTGGTGGTGATGATGATGATGATGGTGATGATGATGATGATGGTGGTGGTGGTGATGACAATGTACTGGGAGGAGGGGCTAAGAGCTAGTGAAGCTAAGTCCAAGGGCAGCTTCTTCCAGGACTTTCACTGTCTTCCCTTCCTCTTCCTCTCATGACCTAAAGACCATCACACAGAAGATCCAGCAATCTCCCTAGTTATAAAGTTTCAATGATTCTCCACCCCCTCCACACCTCAAGCCTTCCAGAGTTGAATTAAGGGAAGGTGGGTGGTACAGTGGATAGAGAGCCAGGTGTGGAGTCAGGAAGACCTGAGTTCACACTTTACCTCAGACACTTACTAGCTCTCTGACCCTGGGCAAGTCACTTAACCTCTATTTGGTTCAGTTTCCTCATCTATAAAATGGGGGACAATCATAGCATCTACCTCCCAGGGAGTGAGGATCAAATGAGATGATGTTTGTAAAGGGTTTAGCAGAGCGCTTGCACATAGTAAGTGCTATGTAAATGTTAGCTATTACTAAGATGAGCCATATACAATGCAAGGTTTTTGTTCTTCATATTACATTACCCCTTTAGTAAAATCTCCCTTAATTCCTGAAATGGCTTGAAAGGACTCAGACAGCTAAACGTAGCTTGAAAAGTGGCATTGGGAATTTTGATGATGGAGGGAAACAAAAAAGACAGAGATTTAGGGTTTCAGTCTATGCCTTGGCATCTTTAGACTTTCTAGTGGATCACAATGGGGAAAAGCGAGGCTGGCACAGCCTTGGACTGACCTCCAGAGCCGATCATTCACCACAGAGAGATGAGGTTCATTTCCAGGGCCTTGGGAGCAGCTATTTAAGCCTGGGGTGTCTGGGAGGGGGGCTGGAAGGGAGGGACCAGCCCCTGAGGCTGCTCACAGAGCTTGGGAATTCAGTAAGAGAAAAGGAAAAAGGCACCCCCCATACTGGGATGGGGGTTTAAATCTATAATGCCATTGGTGTCGGGCAATCCTCCCTCTCCCAGTGCAGACGGGCATCTACTCAGCAACTTCTGGTCAGAGAGAATTGTATGGAACCTTGAGAAGCAAAATAAATTTGGCCAATGTCACACAGCCAGTCTGGACGGAAGCAGGGCTGAATTCTGGTCTTCTGACTTCCAGGATAGCTCTCTGTGATGGTAAACTGTTCTCTCTTTGTGTAAATATATAATAAAATATATATGCTACTAATCATTTAGCAAGCAAGTAAAAATGTCACAGACATGTACGTGTGGGTGTATGCTAACAGAAACTTTCTTGCTTTGATGGAAATATTCTATCCAGAGATAAGTTTTTGTGTTTACGTTAAACACCTATGATCTGAGCTCAGAGAGGACTGAAGTCACTCTTTGGGGCTACAATTTGTCCCCCAAATCATGATTGAATGTGCTGGCTTTCTCAGACTTGGCAGGTCTCTGGATACTTCCCTTCAAGAGTTGAGTAGAAAATAGAAAACAGATTGCCCAGTGTATGGGAAGAGGCTGCTTTCCAATCCTGCCCCTGATATTTCAGTAACCAGTGGGACTTTCCCAGTGCTATGGTTTCTCCAGCTGTAAACGAGGGGGTGCAGGAGCTGTCTTTGCTTCCCCCTCTGGTTCTTATGAGCCAGTGTTCTTCTGAGATCCCTTATGATCTCATGTCCTGTGAAATCTAATGTCTATGAAAAGTTCCGCCTCTGTTCTTGCCCAGGAGGGAATCTCTATTCTCCTAAGCTGGGTAGGGAAGATATCCTTTCTCTGGTCCCCACAGTTCTTCCTGGTCTCCACTATCTGGGAAACTGGATCCAGGCAGCTCACCAAGCATCTGAGATGTGCTGGGATGTGTAATAACAGCAAGAGGCAGAGAGCTCATCTTGACTGCTTGCCAGACTGCTCTGCAGCCCTTTCCTGGCCCGGGTCCCAGGCCTCATATTGGGACTGAGATAGAGGCAAGCTCCCTGTGCCTAGGCAGCTCTCTTTACATGTGCAAACTTCCTTTGAGTGGCCTCCCTGTCTCCAATCTGTACTCCTCCTGCAGGCAGGGTTTCTGAAGGCTTGGTGGACAGTCTGTTACAATATTTTATCCACCATAACTGTAGTGGACAGAGAGCTGGACTGGGAGTCAGGAAGACCTGTGTTCTAGTCCTTACTCTGACCCCTGCTGACCCTGTGACCCTAGTAAGCCACTTTCTATTTTTGTGACTCGTGCAGAGCAGGGGTTGACCTGCATGGGTAAAGGGAATTCCCTCCCTATACTGAAGAAAGTGTAGGTGCCCTTATCCCCAGTTGTGCCCATCTCACCAGGCTTTTGGTGTTAGGATCCAACAGATAAATCTGTAAGGCACTCTGCAAACTTGAGAGTACTCTAACAATGTAAGCTTATTAATAATTTAGTGAAGATTTATTAGGACTACTAACAAGAGCTGGCATTTCAAGGGAAGCACTGTTACCTTCATGCTTACACTCTGGAATCAGAAAACTCTTTCTATTACTCCCATGTAATATTGATAAGGTATTTGCCTCCCAACAGCCAAGTACAGTAGCTAGTGCAATCTTACCAAGGAGAAAGTGGGGAGCGCTCTTCCCAGGTCACAGGGCTAGAAAGGGCAGGAAGTGCAATTGGAATCCAGAAGTCACATGAACTTTCTACCACACCCTAGCTGCTTTCTGTGGCTGAACACAACACTGCCAATCAAAATGAATAAAATTACAGTTCCTTGTATTTGCATAATAGCTACTTCTCATTACCTATAAAGCACTTTATAGATGTTTGTACTCTTTTTTAAAGCCTAATTAATTTCCACGGATTCCCCAGGACTCAAAGAGGAGATGGATAGTAGCATTCCTAATTAAAAAGCAGGTGACTGCATCTGGTCTGGAGTTACCTTGGATAGTAAAAGAACTTGGAATAAAACCCAGGAATCTGTGCTGACTCGTTGGCCCAAGTAGTTTCCTTATTAAAGAGAGGGAAACAGGCACAGGCGTTTGCCATTGTCCTTTTAAATGTAAATGTAACAAAATTAATGAGATATAAAGTTGAATGGGCAAAGCAGGGCAAGAGTTCCACTAAGTTTGAACTTGACTGAGTGGGCAGTGGGGAGCCATCATAGGTCCTTGGGGGAGGATGACTTCATGAAGTAAAACTATTTGTAGGACCTTTATGGGATTTAGAACAGGAGGGACCATAGGCATCCAGGAGCCTCACACCCTCAATTTCAAGGTGAGAAAACTGAGGCCCAGAGGCTGTGATCTGTCCAAGGTCACATAGGGAGTGATTAGATGAATCAGGATTTGACTTGACATATCTAATTCTTTCTAGTCCATATTTTGAAAATGAATGAAGTTATTTGTGCTTTTTAGATTCTCCCTGGACCTTGAGTTCATGCCAGCTGAAGGGTAGTTAGTGAAATCAAAGCTAGTTAGTCTAAAGAGAAGACAAGAGGGAGGGCAAAGAAGATCATGGTATAGTGGAGTCAGGAAGATCTGAGTTCAAATTCTGCCTCAGATACTTTGTATGTGACCCTGAATAGGTCATTTAACCTCTGTGGGTGTCAATTTGAGCCATGCCATATTGAGTGAAAACCAAAACTAACCCCAACCTCATACCATCCAGATCTCATCTGTGAAATGGGCCACTTGAACCAGCTGTTTCAGGAAGTCCTTTCCAGCTCTAGCTGAATAGCTCTTGTCCACGCACTGGAAATGAGTCATGGACCCCCAATATTTCAGAGAGCAGAGTGGCTGCAGTGTCCCACATCCTTCAGATCTCTTTTTAAAATTACTTTTCTATGTCTGATGTATTTGAAGCCCTGGGCTTGGAGCCTGGGGTGAATCTGAATGATGGTGATACACTTTCTGGTGCATTTCTATTAACATAGCTGTGCAGCAATTTCCTCACTTAAGGTGGCCTTACCTATAGACTAGAGAAAGAGTAAGTCCCCTCCTCCCTCCCCTTTAGCAATTCACAAATTTACTTTTGCCCAAAGGTCCTAATCTTGCTCAACCCTGTTGCCAACCTGGTGGAGGGTTAAGAGGAAGAAATCACTTGACTGAAATTCAGCATGTCTTTACCTCTCTTATGGAAATGGATTCCCACAGATACCTATAAAACTGCCCCACGTATTTGATCACTAGGTCATGCATGGGGTCCAATGCATGTCTGGCTAGGCTTAGGGTTGCCAAAGGACAAAATTGGTACCTGTTGTGCCTTAGACAAGTTTTGAGCAGGGAACTCAGGTGGGAAGACTGAGGGACTTGGGAGTCAGAGGAGACCCTATGTGCCACTACACAAGGTCTCCTCATCTGTAAAGTGGGGGCTGGACAGGACTAGATGTTCAGTTAGTGGTCCTTTGTGCTCTATGAGGACCAAAATGACACCACTTTGTTGGGGTTAGGTACAGTGTGCCAACTGAGCAGACCCATAGAAGTCTGAAGGCTATACCACAGGTCCCAGCACAAGTAATCCACGCAAACATTTGGAGTGGAGATATCTCTAACTTCCTACATGTCATGTTTCTTTTGAGCTACTGTAATTCTATTTCACTCATAGAGCACAGTGACTTGGTTGTTTTATCAAAATTAATTTATTCTTAGTTTTCAACATTTACTTCTCTAGGATTTTGAGTTTTAAATTTTCTCCCCCTTTTTCCTCCCTTCTCCCCAAGACAGTGTGCAATCTGATATAGGCTATACATGTACAGTCATATTAAACACATTTCTACATTAGTCATGTTGTAAAGAATTAGAACCAAAGGGAAAAACCATGAGAAACAAACAAAAAAATTGAACATAGTCTGTTTCCCTCTGCATTCAGGCTCCATGGTTCTTTCTCTGGATTTAGATGGCATTTTCTATCATGAGTCTTTTGGAACTGTCTTAGCTGTTTGCATTGCACAGAGCCTTCTTTGATGTGGGCATGCTATGCTGGGCAGTCCTGTGCCAGTGTCTCCCATGTAGGCAATCAATCCCAAAGTTCTTCAGAGAGACCTTGGGACTCTCCTTGTATCCCATCTTCTGACCTCTGTGAGTGTTACCTTGAGTGAATTCTCCATAAAAATAGTCTTAGGCAAATGTACTTTTGGCATCAATGTGACCAGCCCACTGGAGTTGCACTTTCTGCAAGTGAGTTTAAATGCTTGGCAGTTCAGCTCAAGAAAGGACCTCAGTATCTGGTGCCTTATCCTGCTAGGTGATCTTCAGAATCTTCCTAAGACAATTCAAATGGAAGCAATTCAGTTTCCTGGCCTGACTCTGGTAGACTATCCAGGTTTCACAGGCATACAACAGTGAGATCCACAACACAGTTCTGTTTGGTAGTCACTCTAATACTTCTCTCCCACACTTTCCTTTGGAACTTCCCAAACACTGAGCTAACTCTGGCAACGTGTGTGTCAACTTCATCATCTACATGTACATCCCTGGAAAGTAGACTGCCAAGGTAAGGGAATTTATGGACAGCACTAGAAATCTCTCCATTTGCTGTAACCTGTGGTTCCATATATGGATGGTGTGGCGCTAGCTGGTGAAGAGCCTGTTTTCTTGGTGTTGTTAGGCCAACATTAGCACAAGCAGCAGAGAATTGATCCATATTTTGTTGTATCTCAGTTTCAGAGGCTACATTGGTGCACAATAATCTGCAAACAGAAAACCATGCACTAACACTCCCTGTACTTTGGTCTTAGCTTCTAGCCTTTTCAAGTTAAATAATTTGCCATCAGTGAGGTAGCTGACCTTGAGGCCTCACTGAAGGCATCTGACAATGTGGCTGAAAACATCATGCTGAAAAGTATGGGAGCAAGCAGAGAGCCCTGCTCCATTCCATTGGTGACTGAGAAAGCCTGGGAGCAGCATCCATTACTAAAAACTGGTGCAAGCATGTTGCCCATACTGAAGTACAATACTGGTCAACTTTTCCAGGCAACCAAATTTTGCCATGATCTTCTATAAGCACTCATGACAGACAGTATCAAAGGCCATGGTCAAGTGGGTGTTGTGTACAGACCTCTGTTCTGCTACTGTCATTTTTCCTGGAGTTGGGCAGCAAAATCCATGTTGAGAGTTCCTTGGCCCTTTCTGAAGACACACTGGCTCTTGGGTGGATGATCATCTTCCAGGTAAAGGATCAGTCTACTGAGGAGGATTTTGGCAAGAATCTTGTCAGCAATGATTAAAGAAGAGACCCTCTGTGATTGTCACAGGACAACCTATTTCTTTTTTTCTTTATAGAGATGGACAATGGAGTCATTCTTGAAGTCCTGGATATGACATCCTCTTGCCAAGTAACCTGGAAAATTTCAGTCAGCTTTTGTGTGAGCACTGGACCCCCTGCCTTGTAGGATCTTACCTGGAAAAGAATCAGCACCAGGTGCTTTGCCACACAAGAGGAGTCTAATGGCATTCAAAACCTATTTTTTCAGTTGGAAATTCAACTAGAGAGGAACTGACTTTAACCTGAGGTATACATTCAATAGTTTCAACAATGGTTGATGACAGTCTGTTGAGAACATTAGTGTTTCAGCCCATCTCTCCAGGATCATGTCCTTAACACTAATCACTGTGGCTCCATCAGTACTGAATAATGAGATGCACCAGAGTTCTTTGGAACCATAAATAGCCTTCAGGGCACATAAAAGCACTTTGGATTGTTACTATCAGCATAAAATTGAATTTCATCTGCCTTCTCACTGGGCCAAGAATCCTGCATCTCTCTAAGCTTTACTAGCACTTTGCTCCTGATGGAATTAAATGCTGCCTTCTTGGAGATGAATGGGCTATCCTGCTGGTCAATCCTGTGGAGTTCTTGTTTTTTTATCTAGTAGCTTCTGAATTTCCCCATAATTTTCATCAAACCAGTTCTTATGTTTGTGAGTATTCTGGCCCACCAAATCTCTGAAAGGTAACCACTCCTTTTCTGCTACACTGTTGCCAACCATGTATTGACTCAGCTTTCTCTCCAAGTCAGTAACAAACTATTCATACATGCAGAAGCTTTCTAATCTGTTGATTTTAAGTCTTAGTTGTCTTGCCTTGGGGATGCTGCTTTTGTTCAATGCAAATGTTTAGCTTGGAGAGGATAAGCCTGAGATTAGTCCAGCACTCTCTGCCATACATCACCTTTTTCACTCTTCCATCCCATCTGTCTTTTCTCCTTATAATAACTTAGTCTATTATATACCAATGCTTCTTCAGGGGTGTGCCCACAAAATTTTGTTACATTTAGGTAAATGGAAGACAGTGTTAGTGATGAGGTCATGAGCTGCACAAGTCTTCAGTAGTAAGCGACCATTGTAGTTACTGTTTCTGACTCCATTCCTCCCAAGGACTCCCTGTTATGTTTGATAATCTGTGCCAACTCTGGCATTAAAGTCACCCAGAATTTTTTTTTTGCTTTTTGGAGGGCAATTGGGGTTAAGTAACTTGCCCAACATCACATGGCTAGGTTTTTGTTTGTGTGTGCATTAAGTGTCTTAGGCTGGATCTGAACTCAGGTCCTTCTGATTCCAGGGCCAGCGCTCTATTCACTGAGCCACCTAACCGCCCCCAAAGTCACCCAGAATTACAAGCTGATTTTCTTTCAGCACATTGATGATGAGGGTCTCCAGGTCTTCATAAAAACTTTCTTTGACCTCATCAGGGTTCATCATGGTGAGAATGTAGTCACTGATGATGGTGGCGTGGTATTTTCCTGCAAGTGGCAATCACATTTCCATGAGTTTGTCCTTCACCCTTTTGAGGAGCTTTTTGACTAGATTAGCTTTGATTGTGAAACCCATGCCAGCTTCACAGTGCTCCTTATCACTGTGGTCACAAGCTCCAGTCTGGGTAAACTGCCTTCATGTGCCTGCCTCTGTTCATGCTGGGCTGCTGTTTAGTTCTCTTGCAACAGGGGATGTTCATCTTTTAGGCTTACTGGATTTCATGTCATCTATAAACGTGTGCATATTCCATGCACTGATGGTGAGTAGAACCATCTTTAAGGTTTTTGTACATTTTCTTGTGTTTTGACCACAGGGTAGGACCCCAACCTGCCTGGTAAGCTGGCCAGAGTTAGGCTGGGTAAAGCGGATGATTTTTAGGTAATCTTTTTTAGCCCTTTCTTTACACCAGGAGGTGCTTAAAAAAGGCTGCTCAGCCACCCAGGGAACTGCGAATGCCACTGCTGCTTGAGTCTAGTGAGAAGATGGCCCTCTGTCTTTAGCCAACTGTGTCCAGGGTTGTGTATCCACACTGACTGCTTCATCACTTGCCTGTCAGCACAGGACTTTGAGGTAGGTAAAAATGGTAAGATGATATGGGTGACATCTTTTGATTCACACATAAATTAGGTTTAAGTGAGACAGATTTGCCCAAGTTTGTCAGCCTCACTCTCTCTTCTAGAATCATCAAAGTCCAGTGGCAAAAAAAAGTTGGGATGACTGACAATGGCCTGGGATATAGTGGATGGCCTTGGCATCTTCAATGTCTAACGAAGCTTTAAGTGCTATAAGAAATGAATATTTCTCTCATATTTAATAACTAATTATTGTGTTAGGATCAAAGTTTTTCCCCTTTTCTAATTCCTCATCCAGAAACCAACTAGTGTGGGAAATCTCTCTTAGAGATTTACCCAGGCTGAGATTTAATCAGACAGTAACTAAGACACTCTAATTTTAGCCTAATGGGTGCATTCCTGCTCATTGTGTTTGCTCAGACAGGTCTGGGAAGATGTGGATCCTCCCTTTGCCAGACAGGTGATATGGAAATGGATGTTTCTTTGACCAAGATTTGGATGACAGGAGTCACAGTAACCTAAGACATTCATTTTAATATTGTGGTAAGCAATCAGAGCTGACTGCCACCCCTCAGGAACATATCCTTGAAGGGCATATAAACTAGGGCATATAAACTGTGAGCCCACTCCCAATCAGGGTCTTTGGTTTAAGAGCCAAATGGCCATGCTTTTCTTAATAACATTAATAACATGCTGGCCTTATGAAGAAAATGATCAAATTACCTAGAAACCGTCTCTTGAGACCTTTTCATTGTCACAGTGCTCTATGGCACCTGCTTCAGCACCACCAAGTCTGCTGGAACAAATTGTTCTATCTGCCCATTCCACTGGAAGAAGTCTTCACAGGCTTGGGTAGATACCACTCTGACTTAGGAATGGGTTTGTGGTCTGTCAGTTACCTTTAGCCTGGTTTAGCCTGTCTACCAGGGTAAGGCCATTCACACGTCATAGCTCCTGGAGTCACAGGTGAGAGTTGGGTGATAGGCAGATGCCAAAGGGCTCTGTAATGGCAAGCACCTTGTGTCAGCTACTGAATTAGCACCTTGTTTCAGTTCAAGTTCCTTTTGAGCCTTGTGTCAAGTCTATTAAGAAACTGAACATGTGAACCCCACAACTTGTGAACCCTAGAACTCATGAACTTCAGCAAAAGGACAGGGAGGAGCTAATGACCATGTATAAGGAGAGGCCCAGGGCTTGAGGTGGCAGAACTGCGAAGAGGCCTCTTGTGGTGGCCGAGTCAAGGAGAAGACTTGTGGTGCCCCAGCACTCTGTTTGGCTGCTCTGTCTGTGTTGATGTTTGTGATACTTTGTAAAGAAGCCCTGGGACCTTACTGGAAGCCCTGAAAGAGGACTTTCTGGTTGTATGTTTATAGAAGTCCTGGAGGAGGGGTTTGGAGCTCCTGGGACTTTACTGATGATTGTGCTGACCTCTTGGACCTTGTTTGTCAGACTTTGTTGATTTCTATGTTGATGATTTGTGTTGAGTTCTCAGATCTTGTTGGTGGGTTTGAGTTGATTTCACAGGTAGATAGTGAATGGATGATGGTGCTGGCAAAATGCGTGAATATTATTGTGGCTCTGTCAAGCTTTGTCTTCTCAGAAACAGGAACTATGAAGGACTTGAGGTGGACTGGACACTGTGAACTTCAATATGGAACAGGAACTGGATGAAGAACTGGGAACTGGGAACAAGGATGAAGAACAAGGAACTGGGAGCTGCCTGACTTTGAACCCAGATGACAGTTGGAGCTGGGAATATGGAAGAGGAACCATGGAAGCAGAGAGCCAGTCTTGAGTCAAGCTGAAAGAAGACTTTACTTGGATACTGTGTACTGACTGAGAAGATTATGATTTACTGTGACCTAGAGGTAGAGAACTTTGACTTTTGTACTTCGTGATTGAATTAAGGATTTTGTGATTGACTAAGTGAATGTACTTTGTTTAAAACTATGCGACCACTTTGGTGAAAACTATGTGGCCATTTTAGTGATAAGTTGTTGAGTTGTGACATGGTGAATGCTATATTTTGATTTTCTGTGATAAGTTGTAACGTTGTGAATGCTGTACCTTGATTTTCTGTGAATGTTTTGCTTTGATTTGTTATTGAATAGAGAGTTCACTATACTGTGTAATCAGAACCATGAAAAGCTGTTCACAGAAGCGATCCTCTGGAAAGCTGCTCGTGCTTGGCTTTATAGTTTGGCAGCTCTCATCCCAGAGATACTACTCTTTCTTGAACACCTGTATACCCAAGATGATCAGTAGGCTCCTTTTCATGAAATAATAGTACTTTGCTAATTTATTTTTTGCTATAATGGTAGAAGATGCACCTAATTGGGGAACAAAAATTTTTGTGAATTGTGTGTGTTCCAGGACCATATTGTATTTCTTTTTTTTTTGCTTTTTGGAGGGCAACTGGGGTTAAGTAACTTGCCCAAGGTCACATGGCTAGGTTTTTTTATTTGTGTGTGCATTAAGTGTCTGAGACCAGATCCGAACTCAGGTCCTTCTGACTCTAGGGCCAGCGCTCTACTCACTGCACCACCTAGCCGCCCCCCATATTGTATTTCTTGATTTTATTTTAAAATATAAACCTGAGGCTATGAGCTAGACACACAAAAAGTATTGTAACCACCTATCTTTGGGTTGGAGGCCCATGGCAGCTGCAGTTCTGCAGATGACAAAGGCAAAGTGGAGAATTAGCATGGTAGAGTGGAATGAGCACTGGATTTGGAGTCAGAAGATCTGGCTTCAGATCCTGGCTCTGTTACTTAATTCCTGTGTGACTTTAGGCAGTCTTCATCCAGAAAATGATGGGGTTGCACTAGACGGCTTCTCACATCTTTCCCAATCCTAAAGCTATGATTCCCTGAATCAGCAGAGCCTAGCACACATGGGGGACAACGGTGATCTGCATAGCTCAGCAGAATTCATCAGCTCTCCAGGGAAGCTCAGTAGGTGACCTCAGAGTCAGGGGAGGGTGTCAGAACTAGGGGCCTTTGCTGCTCTGGCTGTGCATACTTCCTATGTGTCCTCTTCCTTCTATGCATATGCTCTGACTACATGTTCCCTCTCTTAGGGAATGTAGGAACCTACAAAAGTGCCTCCTTATAGGGATGGGCTGGGGGAGACATGGTTTTTCCTCAGACTTTACTTTCCTAGGCTATACTGTTTAATTAAATGCCTTCTGCTCCGAATTAGTGTGTCCTCTGCGTTGGTCTGTCAGAAGGGAAACACTAATGTGGTCTCAGGAGCTATAATTTTGAATAGATGTTAACCCACATATACCTTGGAGTTGGGGGTAGCTCATATTTGAAGGGGGCTGAGGTATATACTCAATTTTGACCTAGCTTAATACTATGATCTTCTGCAAAGAACAGAACATTTCTGGGAGTTTCTTTTCAGTGTCTATGGCAGTGAAGTGCTTTTACAACAGAATGTTTTGTTTATATTCTTTTAATAACTGGACCAGGCTCTTTATTTGCAAAGTACCTTAGAGTCACATTTGATCCTTAAATAACCCTATGGACTAATTAGTAGAGGTATTCTTCCCTTTTTATAGACAGGGAAACCAAGGCTTAAAAGGTGAGATCAGTTCCCCAGGGCCACACATCAAGGACCTAGGAGAGGCTGGGGAGGAATCCAGCTCTACTGGTCTTGAAACTCACTCTCTACTCTCACTCTGTGCAGAAGAAACTGAGGCCCAGGGAGTGTGCTGCTTGCCCAAGGTCAAACAGATAATACACATCAAAGGCAGCATTTTAGATTCCTAAGATCACAGATCTTGTTCTGGCCTGTTAAGAGGCTTCCAGGAGCCTGTGAACTTGGATGGGGGAAAATTGTATCTTTATCTTCACTAATCTTAAATTGAAATTTATCATTTCCTTCGATTATGAATGGAGGAAATAAAACCTGTCAGAGCCTTCGTGGACCAGAAGCTGGATAAGAAAAAGCTGATATTGACCACTATTGGCAAACTTCAGATTCTAGGAGTGGGATAACCTCTCCAGTAGAATTATCTGTCTTAGCTCTTTTCATCTCACATGATGAAACTAATTACACTCCCTTCCTCCCCCATTATCTGAGTGAAGCCATAAGGCAAAGGAAAGCCTATCGATATGAGTCACCAGTGTGACCAGGCAGCCAAAGAAAGCCAAGGGGATCTCTCAGGAATTAATAAGAGGGGCAGATTATCCTAGACTATGGAAGCAACAGTCCTACTGTGGGCTGACAGTTATCAGAAGTATCATGTTCAGTTTCCGGAGCCACACTGTAAGAAAGTCACTGGCTAACTGGAGAGCAACCAGGCCTGGTGGGAGGACTAGAGAGCACCTGATTCAATTTCAGATACAATATGGAAGCACCAACTATGTGCCAGGTGTACAAAGATGGGATTTAAACAGCTCACCTGCCCTCAAGTTTACACTGTATCTGAGAGAAACCAAATGCATGTATAGAAGTAAACAGAAAACAAATGCCAAGAAAATACAAAGTTGTGGGGGAAGCCCTCCTCCCATTCATTTTTAACAACATGACCATCCACCAGTCTTTTTTAGTCAAATGCTTCCTCATGACTTGACGAGTCTCCTTGCACATAGGTAATTCCTTGAAAACTTGGACAGGCGACTTACGCCCGCCATGTTTCTCCACTGCCCTTTCAGTCACTCATCACTTTGAATCCTTGGAGACTGGAATTCCAAGATTCACAACCATGTCATTGTATCTCCACGACAACATGTACCTTGAAAAGATCAATTTCTGCTTGTTAAAAGATTGGTGCAATGCCCTGAATGAAATTCAGGCTGCCCTCTTCCTCCCATCTCGTTTTGGGCCTGATTCTTTTCCCAGCTTGTACGTGGAGGTACCAACTTCATGGTTTGGCCATTGAGCTGTGTCATTGCCTGGACAGTGGGCAATCCCAAGTCAGAAGAGGGGCCCTCAAACCCCTAGGAGTCCCGAATGATGAAACTATTTTTGTAATAACACTAGGAGGTGTTTCCATTTTTAATACTAATTCTCTAATCTTTAGGTGGTCCTCAATGATCTTTATGAGCATAAAGAGGTAGGAGATGAGGTGGAGAGGACATGGTAGTTGTCTTGTGTCATGTGGAAAAGGGATTAGAGCTGGCCTGCTTAGTCCTAAAGGGCAGAAGAGAGAGCATGGACAGAACAACAGACTGACTTGAGGTAAGGAAAAAACAAGTAATGTAATAGATAACCCAAAGTGTGCCCCGAATGCTGCCCCCCACTCATCCTCTGGCTCCTATGGACAGACAGCTGCTACCTTCAGGGGCTGACACCAAAAGGGTCACTGAATTCTCTTGCCCATACTAGGAATTTACTGTGGGAAACTGTTCCAAAATGGCACAAGTATAGGTTTCCATAAATGTGGACAAGATCCTCAGCTTTCAAATAAATACTCAAACTCACAAACTCAGAGAGGAAAACCTTTATTTCCTAGAGCACAGAAAATGGTAATTAGCAGTCATGTTAGGCCCTAAGCTTCCCTTCAAAGGTGCGGCCATTGGGGGCATCATTTCCTGGGCAATCTCTCCCTCCCAGGGTCTTACTCAGTTCCTCCCTGGTCTGTACTGCCACTCCCAGCCTTAGGACCCACCTTTCCCTTGCACTGCCCCCAAGGCAAACACAATCAGGGTTTTTGAAGAGCAATTCCCTATAGCATAGACAAGTGGGCTGGGTAATTCAGTGTAACAGCTACAGCTGTGGAAGTCTAGGTATCTCCTTTCCCTCCCCTCTCTCCCCACCATCTGTCTTTTTAGAACTTTCTTTGAGAGACAGCACTCAGGAAATCTCTCTCCGGAAAGTCCATAAGGGTCCCAAACTCCTGGTACTGGTTCTATTGCTGTTAAGTCATTTTTTTCAGTTGTGTTTGACATTTTGGGGTTTTCTTGGCAGAGATACTGGAGTGGTTTTCCATTTTCTTTTCTAGCTCATTTTACAGGTGAGGAAACTGATACAAACAGGGTTAAGTGACTTGCCCAGGATCACACAGCTAAAAAGTGTCTGAAGCTGGGTTTGAACTTCATCTTCCTGACCCCAGGTCCAGGGCTCTGTCCATGGTGCCACCCACCTGCCCTGACATTGTGTTTGCTCAGCAGACAACTCCCAAGACTGGCACTTCTCAGGACATTCACATTCTCTGCTTAGGTTAGATTTGGGGATCATGCTGCCTACTAATTAAGCAATTCCTCTTCTTCTACACTGGAGGGAAGGGAATAAGCAATTTTTAAGCACCAACTATATGCCAGGTACTGTACTAAGCAATTTCCATATATTATCTCATTTGGTTGAAGAAACAAGGAACCCCAAGGCCCAGGAAGCTGCAAAATTATTAAAATGACCCAAACTGAGGGCTCATGGAAATCGAGACTCAGCTGCAGAATCTCTGTAAAAGCAATGACTCTTCCCTAAAATCCTGCCAACACAGAAATTCTTCCAGAATGGAAGAATTGGGGGGGGGTGGAGCCAAGATGGCAGCATAGAAACTCCTCCCATGACCACCTCAAATACCTATAAAAAATGAATCTAAACAAACTTTAGGGTTATAGGACCCACAAAGTGACAGAGAGAAACAAAACTCCCACTGAAGACAGCTTGTCAGGGGGACAGAAAGGGTTCATTGAAGCACATTGGGAGCCCAGCCCAACAGTTTTAGCCTCATGGTGGCCTGACCAGCTGTGGCTAGAGGGACTTTGGGAGAGTGGATCAGCTGTGGTGGTTTCCAGAAGTATCAACCCATAAATGCCAAAGACAAAGTGAGAAGTCAGTAGACTTTGGGAACAGGGAGTCCAAGAATGTGGTCTGGCCTCTGCCCCTGGAGGGAGAAGTGGCTGAGGTGCAGTGGCTGCAGCTTTGTGGCTGCTTCAGAGCTCCTGGCCTGTAGATTGTAGGGGGACCAAGAAACCATTCTGAGGGGTAATCACAATTGCTTTAACCTGCTTGGATCTGGATCACTGTCTGGGGTGGAGGTCCTGGGGTACATGACCAGTGAGCCAGAGCATGTGGAGGCTTCAGAGAGGGCAGCCAACTAATAGCTCTGGCAGCTAAGAAAACCCCAGCCATTTGAGACAAAGCTCTCCTCCCTAGAAGCAGAGTTCTACTGTGGTAAAAAGCTTAAAAGGAGAGTAGGAGGGAAGAGGATGAGAGAAGGGATGATGGAGGGGAGGGCAGGTTGAGGGGGAGGGAAATTAGAAGCACACACTTTTGAAAAGTGACAGGGTCAAAGTAGAGAGCAGAACAAGTGGGGGGTGGGATAGGATGGAGGGAAATATAGTCAGTCTTTCACAATATACCCACCATGAAAATGTTTTGCATAGCTATACATGTACAACCTATATTGAATTGCTTATCTTCCCAGTAAGGGTAGGTGATGAGGGAAGAAGGGAAAGAATCTGGAATTCAAAGTTTTAAAATCAAATTTAAAAAAATATATATTATGATTTCTTTTACATGCAATTGGGGAATAAGATGTACAGGCAATGGGGTATAGAGATCCATCTTGCCCTATTGGAAAGTCAGAGCAGGAATGGGGAAGGATATAGGAGAGAGCAGATTGGAGGAGGGGATATACAGTGGGATCATTGTGTTGGGGTAGTGGGTAGGGGCAAGATGGGGAGAAAATTTGTAACTCAAAATCTTGTGGAAACAAATGGTGTAAACTAAAAATAAACATAAAATTCAATTAAAAAAAAAGAGGGGCAGCTAGGTGGCACAATGAATAGAGCACTGGCCCTGGAGTCAGGAGGACCTGAGTTCAAATCCAGCCTCTGACACAACACAAAACTAGCTGTGTGACTTTGGGAAAGTCACTTAACTCCAAGTGCCCCTCCAAAAAGAAAAAAAAGAAATCATGGAATCTCAGCTTGATAGGAAGGAAGTCAGAGGCTTGGAGAGGCTGTCACCTTTTTTAGAGACTTGTAGCTACAAGTCCTGGGCTCAATCCCTGATCCTCTGCTGACTGCCTGTGTGACCTTGGACAAAATGTTTCACCTTTCTGAGCTTCAGGAGCTGAAGTCGAGAACCACCAAATTTGGGGGGATGATCTCCAGTGAAGTCATCTTTATCCTTAAACTTACTTGAAAAAAAAATAGGCCTTCCCTTGAGCCCAGTTAGTCAACAAACGTTTATTAAGCTTGGGATACAAGGGTCTTCGAGCTGCCTGACCCCAAGGGCTTGGTCCCTCTATCCCTCATTTTTTTCTTTAAAAATTTTTTAAAAATTAATTTATTTTTAGTTTTCAACATTCACTTCCATAAGATTTTGAGTTTAAAATTTTCTCTCCCTCCCCAAGACAGCATGCAATCTGGTATAGGCTCTACATATACATTCATATTAAACATATTTTTACGTTAGTCATGTTATAAAGAATTAGAACCAATGGAAGGAACCAAGAGAAAAGAAAAAAACAGTTAAAAAAAAAAGAGCCAAGAGTTTGCTTCTATCTGCATTCATACTCCATAATTCTTTCTCTGGATGTGGATGGCATTTTCCATTATGAGTCTTTTGAAGTTGTCTTAGATTCTTTCATGGCTGAGAAAGAGCTAGGACTATCAAAGTCAGTCATTGCACAATGTGGCTATTACTGTGTACAATGTTCTCCTGGTTCTGCTCACCTCACTCAGCATCAGTTCATATAAGTCTTTCTAGGATTTTCTGAAGTCTGCCTGCTCATCATTTCTTATGGAACAATATGTAATGGAAATACAAATTTGATGATCTTCCCTGCCCCTAGGTTAAGTGCACCTGGAGCCTGTGGTGGGAGGCTTGTTTTTCAGGAAAGCCCACACCTTGATACTTTGTGATTAGGCAGTGGGTCAAGAAGGTTGTTACATTCTCTGAGCCAGGAGAAGGCTATATAAACCCTGATGGGAGGCTTTGCTTTGGGGCTCACTTTGAGAAGGGTTGTGTGATTCGGCCAGATGAGACTCTGGGCAGCCGTTGAGAGCCCCCTGACTTTGAAAACCCAGATGTTGATGCTTCCCTCTCTGGTAACTGTGATTTTGGTATTGATAATGGTTGGACAGTTTGGAAGCCTGTCTGTTTGATCTGTAAGTTCTGTAACTCTGAAGTTCGAGGTGCTGACCTTTTCCCCCTGAACTAGGTAATATATGTTTGATTGATTAAACTGAGCTTGTTAACCCATTTTGAGTTGCTTTCCTTTTGAAAAGCAGATTTAAGAACCTGTGTTGGCAGCCACTCTGGGGATGTTGGGGTGCTTGCTGCTACACAATAGTATTCCCTTACATACATATACCACAACTTGTTCAGCCACTCCCAACTGATGGGCATCCCTCAATTTCCAGTTCTTGGCCACCACAAAAAGAGCTGCTATAAATATTTTTGTACATGTGGGTCCTTTTCCCCTTTTGATAATCTCTTGGGATACAGACTTAGCAGTGGTATTGCTGTATTAAAGGGTATGCAGTTTTATAGCCCTTTGGGCATAGTTCCAAATTGCTCTCCAGAATGATTGGATCAGTTTAGCCCTCATTTTCTTGTTTGCTGTTATTCACTGGTTAATCAAGGAAGTCCTACAAAGAAATATAGCCCTCTTCCAAAAGACTTATGATGCAAAATGCTATCTATACCCAGAGAAAGAACTATGGAGTGTGAAGGCAGATTGAAGCAGACTGTTTTCTCTGTTTGTCCCCCTTTGGTTCTGATTCTTCATTACGAGATGGCTAATGTGTGAACATGATTGCACATGTCTAGCCTCTATCAGACTGCATGCTGTTCTGGGGAAGAGAGGGAGGGTGAAAACATTTTCAAAGTTAAAATCTTACAAAAGTGAATGTTGAAAACTGTCTTTACATGTAATTGGAAAAACTAAAATACTGTTAAATGGGAGAAGAAGAAAAAGAGCTCTCCTTTCACTTATGTTACATCTTTGAGAGTGTCTATTCCAAGGGCCTATATTTAAAACCCAGCTGTTAATTACCGTGTGTCCTTGGGCATGTCCTTTCAATTCCATGGACCTCAGTTTCCTCCTCTGTCAAATGAGGGGTTTGGGTCTCTAAGGCCCCTGTCTGTGATCCTGTAACTAGGCCTTAGTTTCTGCCCTAGTAAAAATGGGAGGTATGATGACACTGTGGAGAGGCTGGCCCTGCAGCCAGAACGACCTGGATCTGCCATAGGACCCGCGGGTGAGCCCAGGCAAGCTGGGTTACCTACTATTCAGTGCCAGAAATGGCTTTCTGATAAGATGATTCTCTGGCTTCTGAAGAGGTACTGATCTGCATGGGAAGAGGAATTTCCTAACTTGGGAGTTACCTGTGGCAGCAAAATCACAGGAATGGTCCAAAGTAAAACAGAGGACTGGACTACACTGCACTAGAAGGTCCCAGGGGCCTCTCAAGACCTGCTTTGGCATTTCTCAGCCACCTTTGCTGAATCCGCCTCCAGAGCACACCCTCTCACCCTGGGGGGCCCTCTTCTCATCTCTCTCCATAACGATTCCCTTGGTGACCTCATCAGCTCCCATGGATTTAAGGACCTGTCCTGCCCCAGCCTCTCTGCTGACCTCTGACCTAAAATCTCCAACCTCTTGAACTGGATGTCCAGTAGACACCTTAATTTCAGCATATCCAACACAGAGCGCAGCCTCTTTCTCCCTACTTTTGTATCACTGTAGAGGGCTACACCATCTTCCCACATCCCTCAGGCTCACAACCTAGGAGTGAGCCTGGATTCTTTACTGTCTTTCACCCCCCCCCCCCACATCCAAGCTGCCACCTAGGCCTTTGGATTTCACCTTCACAACATTCTCCCCCTTCTCTCTTCTGATTCTGCCCCCATTCTGGTACAGGCCCTCACTCCTGGAACCTCAAGCGATTTTCCTAAAGCACAGGTTTGATTTCGTCCCTCCTCCCACCTCAATAAACTCCAGTGGCTCCCGACTGTCTCCAGGACCAAATACAAAACTCTGTTTGGCCTTCAAAGCCCTTTACAACCTAGCTCTTAGGTTTACACTGCAACCTGAACTCATCAGATTGGTGGCCGTGGGCTTGTGGCTGATCTTTGTACAAGACAATCTTTCTCTTAGTTCCAGGCATTCTCTCTCTCCTCGATTCTGCCTACTGGCTTCCCAGCCTTCCTTTAAATCCCCCCTTCTAGAGAAGCCTTCATTCCACTGCCTTCCCTTGGTTAATTATTTCCTATTTATCTTTTGCTTATGGTCTTCCCCATTAGATGGTAAGCTCTCTGAGGGCAGGGATTCTTTTGCCTCTATTTGTATCCCCAATACTTAGAACAGTGCCTGACGTACAGCTGGGGTTCACTTGTGTTGTCTGTGCTCCTTCCCCCCACCCCCAGCAATGACATCATAGGCTGACATCTAAACTCCTGCATTAATCAGATTTATGGGAGGCAGGGCTGTATAAAGTTTTACCCTTTCTTCCAGAGTCCTTGGAGTCCAGCAGCAGGACCAGTCCTGTGGACTGAAGGCCAGGATGCAGTGCATACCTCCTTGATGTCTGACCAAGCCCTAAGAGATTCAGTGGCTTTCATGGCTGTTGGGACATTCTGCTGAAGTAGTCTTCACAGGCTTGGGGTGCACTCCCTCTTGCTTGGGTTTCAGGCCCCGCTTACTTTCAACCCTGTATAGCTCCTCTGCAGAGAGGGTTGGTTTACCGAGGTGTGGCTGAAGATCGTTGGGGAGCACTCCATAAGTCCCTACCCAAAATAAATGGTTGTTGACTGATAGATTGATCCTAAGCAACAAAAACTAAAATATAAGCTCAAGTACTAATGTGCCCAGGAAATATTTCCACACCGGGAGTTTCCTAGGCCAATAAGATGACAAGTCTGCAAACCACCCATCAAAACTCCAGAGGGGCTGGACTGAGGTGTCAGTGGGCTCTGACTGTAAGACCCTGGGACAAAATCAGTCCCAATCTGGGCCTCAGTCTCTTCTTCCATAATGAGGGGGTTGGAAGACCTTTGTGGGCCCTTCTATTTTTCCCACCCTAGGAAGGTCACGTCCAGCCCTGCTTTACCTGTGTGCCCTGACCTGTGTGCAGGGCTTCAGGCCCTTCCTCAGTAAGGTGGACAGCCTTCAGGTGTCTCTATGCATGGGCTTTGCCGGCCAGCTGGTGGCGGGGTGGGGCAGAGCTGAGAAGGGAACCCAGCCCTTCTGCCTCAGTGCTCTCTGCTTTCCCCGGACATCGCGTCTCCGAAGGGGATTCTCAAAGCCAGGCCAGGAAGGCAAAGGAACCAACTACAGGGTGAGTACCTGAGGCCCGGTCCGCTTACAGCAGAGGAAATGAACAGAGGGAGGGAAGTGACGGCCAGAGAGGTGTGTCCGAGGGGGTGGGCGGGGTGTGTGCGCTGCCCGCCCCGACCCCCCCCTTCCTACCCTGCCCTCCCCTCCCTAGCGATTGGCCGGCGTCAGAAGGGGCTGGTCCGGCTGCCCCCTGGAAGATGGCTACCCTGAGGGGGCTCGGACAGTCATGTGTCCGCGGTTGCTTGGACTCTCCTGCTGTCGCCCAGCCTAGGGTGGCAGTTGCAAACTGGGGAGCCCCCAGAAAGCTCCTGGGCGGGCTGCCTGAACCTCGAGCGCGTCCCTGCCTAGCTGCCCGAGCCGCACCCCAGGACCTAGGAGCCCTGGAGGAGGCAGCCCCGCCCCAGTCTCTCTCCTGGGCGCTGACCCAGCTCTTTACCCAGCTTTCCCCCGGCTCTGGGGTGGGATCATGCCGCCGCATGGTAGGGGCTGGAGAGTCCCCTTGACCTCAGCTGGGGTGGGGGGTGGAGAATTGGAGGATGCTGGATGACGGGTGTGAATATGAAAGCCGGGAGGGCGGGGGAGAAGAGGAGGGGGAGGAGCAGCAGCTGGGGACTACGTCACCGACCCTGGTTAGAGATGTTCCTGGGAATCAGGATCCCATAAGGGCCCTGGAGACCCTTTCCCGAGGGTGGCAGCCGAGCAGAGGCAGGGGACAGAATTAGAGCAAGCGCTTAGAAAGTTTACGAAGCTCTCCGCCCGTGTCTGCTGCCGAGGACCAGAAGTCCTGACTCCAAGCACCATCTTTGCTCTTCCATGGACGAGGAAACATTTACCCTGGGTCTGGAGGCTAGTAAAGGTCTGAAGCAGGATATGAACCTGAGTCTCCCAGGTTCCAAATTCTGCACTTAATCCACTCGGCCAGCATCTCCCACAGGGTGCTTCGGGTTCTTGCCATGCACTCCGGATTTTCTCCCTGGAGGTCACCTGTGCCTGTGTCTGGGCAGAGGAGGAACCTGTTGGCTTGGAGGGCAAGTCTACCTCTCTTTGTTACTATAAAACCGGGCTTTATGGCGGAGGTAGCCACCCTTTGGGCCTCCGGGAGTTACCTACTCTGACGGGATAATCTCTGTAACGTGCTTTGCAAACCTTAAAGCGCTAAACAAATACTACCCAAGATAATGGTGATTTAGGTTAAGTTCTCTCCCACCTCTCAACAGCTATGTGACCTTGGGCAAGTGGTTTCCCGAACTGGCTGGGCCAATTTTCTCTCCTTCAGCAGACCAGATTAGATCCGTCAGTTTACATACCTAACATTCCCTAAGCACCTACAGGCGTGCCCGCGGCAGAGCATGCCCTCAAGGCATTTATGGTTGTGGTTCAGCACTGGGAACCCGTCTGATTGAGTTTCTGGAGTCCTTCTTAGAGAGGCGCCTGCTTCATAGCCAAAAGCCACAGCTCATGCCCCAGTTCAATAAATGGGGTTGGGGTCTGGCCACCCCCACCACCACAACTGCCACACATTTTATTGGAGAAGGAATTCCAATTAAACGATAAGCCAGGCCTGAGGAGCCGGACTGACACCTGGGGCATCACCAGGAGGTGCCACTGAGATGAGCCTGGAAGCAGCAGCCCAAGGGCTTGGATGGTTTCCAGAGCATTCCCTCCTCTTCCTTCCTTTCCCACTCTTTCTTGGCCTTTCCTCTCCTTCCAGCTCGGGAATACTCTTTCCCTCGATGTTTTCCCTCACGCTTTTAGCTAACGTTTCGCGGGTATTCGGGCTGAGCCCCTTTGCTCTCATCAAGCCCTGTCTCTTAGCAAACATATCTGAGCTCACACCAGTCAAATCAGTCAACAAGCGCCTAATAGATGCCTGAAACTGGACGGACAAAATATGTTCCTTGAGGGCAGGACCCGAGTCATTTCCACCTTGGCGTCCCCAGTATCAGGCTCAGGGAAGGGAACCACAATTCAGTGTACTGACTTGCATTCCAAGGTCTAACACTAAGACTTTCTTCATTCCTTCCATCTCTTTAATTGCATTGGCTGGGACCTCAGTGTAGAACTCTGGGCAGCGTTTTCCCCTCCCGCCCCCCAGCAGGTTGCCCCCACCCTCCATTTGGCCGTAGCGAAAACCTGGAGAGCCCCAATCCGCCCCGTGAGCCTGAGCCTCGGCTGGGCTCTGGCGGGGCGGCGGCACTGGGCATGCTCAGCTCTGGCAAGGCTTGGGCTGCAAGTCGGAAGCTTTCGCACTACCGAGGCAGCAGCCGGAGGAGGGGGAGGGAGGCGGAGGGGGAAGGAGGCGGTGGGGGAGGAGGAGGAGGAGAAGGAGAAGGAGAAGGAGAAGGAGAAGGGGAGGCAGGGACTAGAAGGTTTTCCCCCCTCGAGCCAGAAGGGTAGGAGCTGGAGAAGAAGGAGGAGGAGGAGGAGGAGGACGAGGACGAGGACGAGGAGGAGGAGGAGGACGAGGAGAAGAAGGAGGAGGAAGAGGAGGAGGAGGAGGAGGTAGAAGCCGGGAACTGGAGGACGCCGAGGAGGTCCAGGAGGTCGGAGCCGAACCGGACCCAGAGCGCTGCGGGCTTACCGGATTCAGGTCCCCGGCTGAGCCCGAGCGCTCTGCAAGCGGAAGGGAGCAAGCCAGCGGCTCTCCCCAGTTCAGTGAGTCCTGGGCTGCCGGGAAAGAACTCGCTACTTTGTAACGGGGGTGGGGGGGGGTGGGGGCGGCGTACGAGAGGATACAATGTAGCAGCTCCGGCCAGACGGCTGGGGACTGGGCTGGCAAGCGTTCTGCCCTGGCCCGCGGAAGGGGCAGAGGGGCCCCCGGGCTTGGCCACACACCTCCCTCGCCGCGGATTACGCTCGGAGACTCGCCGGGGAGGGGGGGCTGGGATCCCCAAACTGGGGCATGGGGGTGGGGTTGGCCGCCCGGCGTCTTGCTCTCCAAGTCCGGTCCCCAGAGGGTGTTGAGGGCGGGGAGTAGGTTGAGGGAGAGTTGCTAGTGGACACCTTTGAAGGAGGTGATGCGTGCCGTAAGAGCAGGGCGAGCGTGAGACAGCTCTGTTTGGCGGGGGTGGGGTGGGGGGGCGCAGAAGAAGTGTGGAGTGTGGTGGGAGAGAGGGGGCGGGCATTTTAAGATTTTGCCCATATCTTTGCGTGTTTCTCAGTTTCCCCAGCCTCATGACCCCAAAAGATGGAGCCCCAAGCTTCTGGACTCCGGGTCGTGGAGAGACTCTAGCCTTTGGACTGTTAGATGTCCCCACAGAACACAGTTTTACTTAGTCCCGGGGCAGCCAGGTCTAGGGTGGGGGAGTCCCACTGTCCCTCTCCCCTCACCATAACAGGTGGGGAGGGAGGGAGCTGAGATCCGATTCTCCCCCACCCCACACACACCCCCAGGCCTTGGAGGCGGATCCTGGCCGGGTTGGCTGCACACTTAAGGGAGAGTGGTGGCGATACTGGGAAAAGGCCTAGCAGGACAAGGGAGGATCCCGGGGCCCTGGGCTCCCTTCCTGTCCGGCACAAGCACAACAGCCGGATCTGGTCTGGCCGCAGTAGGCACCCCCAAGGACCTCGATTGCCATCTCGGCCCCCTGCCGCCGCCGGTGGGGAGGATCTTCTTGTGGGGCAGGGCTTCTTGGCAAGGGCAGTGCCCCGGTGCCAACCCGCCCCCTCGAGTTCCCCGCCTCCTGCAGCCCCAACCCAGGCTCGAGGGTGGCTCTAGTGAGGTGGGTTTATGGGGTACTCGGTGCCAGGGGGCGGGAGCTGATAGGTTTTCCCACCCGGCTCGGCCTGATGCTGGTTAACTCTTTCCTTCTCACTGCCTGCTGAGGGCTGGGGAGTAGCAGGAGTAAGCTAGAGGAGGCCTCCAAGTGGGGACCAGATGTTGGCTTGCGTGCATGCGGGAGCCTTTGAAGGCAGGCCCCTGGCTTGGAGGAATCCGGAGAGAAAGCTCTGGCCCAGGGAAAGTGGGCTGCAGGAGAGTCTGCAGCCAGCAGGCCGGCCAGCCTTAGGCCTTGCCTCTGGCTGGTGCTGACGCCGAGAAGCCGCTCTTCCCCTCTATCAGCCCCTGTCAACCCCTCTGCTCTACCTGTGCTTGGAGCGATGTGTGTTTGGTTTGGGGCTTGGGGTGGAAGGGGCTCGCATGTGGAGGTGTGGGCCCTCTTGGAATCCTGCCTGCCTAGCCTCCTGCTTTGTGGCAGCCCTAGTCTGCTGGTGTCACATAATCTTAAAGAGAAGGGAGGCCTAGGAGAAGTGGAAGACCAGTTTTTCTTTTCTTTTTCTTCTGTTCCTTCTCCTTCCTCTCCAGCTTTTGCATTTGCAAACTGGTAAATGACTGTCCCTATCTGGGTGGCCAGGTTATTAGCATGGGGAGGCCCATGGGGCCTGGGGGGAGGGAATGGGTCCCTGCTATCTGGTCAGTCCTTGGATGGGAACGAGCCAAGGAAAGCCCAGAGATGTTGGTGATTCAGCAGGTGGCGACCTTCCAGCACTGAAGCTGCCTTCCTTTGCCTGCTGTGGTATGGTGTGCTGGCATGGTTGGGTTCAGTGTGGTGCTGAGGGCTGACAGGGCCACCCTGCTTTAGAACCCACTCAGGCAGGGCTACAGGAACAGGTTTTTATCTGCATTCCCAGGACCCTTTGTGTAAAATCAAAAGTCAGCACCAGGGTACCAGCCATCCCAGGACTTGGAGCTAGAAGGGGCCTTAGAGGTCATCAGTCTCTGGCCTCCTCATTTTACAGAAGGGGAAACTGAGGCCAAGTGATTTCAGAGGCTCAAAGGATTAAAGGTGGAAAGAGGACCTTAGGGATCATATATAGTTAGTACAAGGCCTCTTGCAGGTTGGGAAACTGAGGCTCACAGAGAACTAGAAAGGGCTTTGGAGATAACCTAGGTCAGCCACTTCCTTCTATACTGGCTGGAAGCCTGCCTTCTTCCAGAGCCCTTTCCTGGTTCTCCCTCCTCCTCCTCCAGCTTTTTCTCCAAGATTGCCTCCCATTTCCTCAGTTTATCTCTTGTGTGCACATAGTTGTTGGCACCTCCTTTGATAGCAGAGACTATGTGGCTGAGTTTTAGTCTCCAGGGCTTAGCATTATGCCCGGCACACAGTGCTTAGTAAATGCTTCTTGACTGACTGAATGACTTCCTCCTAGATGAGGAAGAGGAGGCCCAGGAGGTAAATGACTTGATCTGGGACACCCAGCTTGAACGTAGTAGCTGTTGAGGCTGGCTGGCCTGCCTCCTGGTCCAGGGCCTTCAGTTTGAATTTGCTTTTCTTCGGCCTCTTCTGGGCCCTGGGGCCTTCAGCATCCTCATTGCTTTTTCCCCACAGGCCCATCTCCTGCTTTGAGAAGGCAGGGCCTCCCTAAGAAAGAGCAAGAAAAAGGACAGACTTTCCTGGAACCCAGTCACAGGCCATTCCCCCGGCTTTGCTGCCTTGTTTTTGGTTTGGGACAAGTGAGGAATGACTCCATAGTCAAGGCTGTCCAGTGCCCTCTCATTGAGTTCAGGTCCTGAAGTCAGGGAGACTCATCTTCCTGAGTTCAACTCTGGCCTCAGACACTTACTAGCTGTGTGATCCTGGGCAAGTCACTTACCCCTGATTGCCTCAGTTTCCTCATATGCAAAATGAGCTGCAGAAGGAAATGGTAAACCACTCCAGTATTTTTGCCAAGGGGTCATGGGGACCTCATTGAACTACAGCTGTGCTAGCAAATCCACAGCCAGGCCTTGCCCTTAGGGAGCTTAGGGTCTATTGGTCTGATTCCCTCTTCTCTTCTCCATACTACATACTATGCCTTGGTGATCTCTTCAGCCCCTGTCTCTGTGCTGGTGATTCTTAACTCTACCTAGCCTCCCCCAATCTCTCTGCTGACCTCCAATCTCCTACTGCCTTTCAGACATCTTAAATTGGATGACCAGTAGGCATCTTTCCACCAAACCTCCCCCCTCTACCTTCCCTAACAGTCCCACAAATCATCCCGGCCCTCTCCCCGACATATGTCATCTGTTGCCAAGGCTGGCTGGTTTCACCCCTGCGCTCTCCAGGAGGCCCCCTTCTCTCCTCTGACACTCACTCTCTGGTGTAGGTTAGTCTGTTACCATCCAGTGGCTGGACTCTTGTAATAGCTGCTGGCAGGTCAGCTTACTCAAGCCTCTCCCTGCTTCAGACTTCCCTCTGTCCAGTCATCAAAATGATTTTCTGAAAGTGCCACTCTGGCCATGCTCCCCTTCTCCTCATTAAGCTCCTATGGCTTCCGGGAGCAAATACAGAATGGCCGGTTTGGTATTCAAAGCCCTTTATCATCCAGCCCCCTCCTACCTGTCCAGTCTCCTTACACCTTATCCTGGGCCCCCACCCCAGTATCCAGTGACCCTGGTTTCCTGGCTGTTCCATGGACAAGACACTCCAGGAGTTTTCTCTGACTGGTCCCTATGCTTTCCCTCCTCAGCTCTGCCTCAGCCTTCTAAACCTCCCTGCCTTCCTGTAAGTCCCTACCAAAGTCCCATCCTTACTAGCAGCCTTCCCCAGCCCCTCTTAATTCTCCTGCCCTTCCCCGATCTTAATTCTTTCCTATTTATTGCCTATAGAACTTGCTTCGAATATGTTTGTTTGCATGTTGTCTCCTCCCTTTAGATTGTCAGCTCCTTGAGGGCAGGGCCTGTCTTTTGCCCTTTTTGTATCCCTATATTTAGCACAATGCCTGGCATATAGTAGGCCCTTAATGTTTGTTGGTTGATTTGATTGAGTTGTTTTAAAATTGAGGCATAAATGTTTGGTTTAATAATAGTAGTAGCTAACATTTATACTAAGTGCCAGGCCCTGTGCAGGGGGCTTTACAATTTTTATCTCCTTTGATCCTCACAACAAACCAGGGTATGAGGTGCTATTATTAGCTATTTTATAGATGAAGAAACTAAGGTGGGCAGGTTAAATGACTTGTCCAGGGTGACATGCAGCTAGTAAGTATCTTAGGCTAGCTTTGAACTCAGGTCTTCCTGACTCCAGGCCCAGCACTCTCCACTGAACCAGCTGTTTCCTATTTCCAAATAGAGAGTTTCAAAATAATACTTCAGGACTCACGTGCATTTTTGCCTCATTGATGATAGAGAGACCATCTCCAGTTGAATGGCACTCAAAGCCCTTCCCTTTCTCGTCCACTTCTCGTCCACACTTTGCCTAGCATGCTCCCAGGGCTGCTCGACAGCTGTGTATAATCCCAGGCAATTTACTTAACCTCTGCCTGCCTTAGTTTCCTCATCTGAAAAGTGGGGACAATGATAGCACCTTCCTCCCAGGGCAGGTGTGAGGATCCAATGGGACCATATCAGTTAAGTATTAGAATAAGTAAAGTTACGTGGTCTTGCTTGGAGTCTTGGCATTGCCTGTTGCTTCTCAAAACTTGATTCCTTAAGGATGGTGGCGTTTCAGGGTGCTCTCCCATATGGTATCACCAGGAGAGCATTTGTGTTGAAAAGATCTTTTCTTTTTCTTTTGGACAAAATGGGTGGGGAGGTACTTTAGGATCTTAAAAGTATCCCAGCATTCTGGGTACCCTGGGCAAGACACTTAATTCTTCCCAGCTTTGCTTTCTTTTTTTTTTTTTAAATCTTTTATTTATTTATTTTTAGTTTTCAACATTCATCTCCACAACATTTTGAGTTACAAATTTTCTCCCTGTCTTACCCCTACCCCAGCCCTTATATTATTATTATTATATTATATTTATTATATATTTATTATTATAAATATTATAATTATCAATATTATAATATTGAGCCTATTAAATACCCCTTCCCCCAATCTGCTCTCTCTTATATCCTCCCCCATCCCTGCCTAACTTTCTACTGGGGCAAGATGGATTTCTAAATCCCAGTGCCTGTCTATCTTATTTCCCAGTTGCATGTAAAAACCAATTTTTTTAAATATTTGTTTTTAAAACTTTGATTTCTAGATTCTTTCCCTTCTCCCCTTCTCACCCACCCCCCACTGGGAAGATAATTCAATATAGGTTATACACGTGTAGTTATACAAAATGTTTCCATAGTAGTTATATTGTGAAAGACTAGCTATATTTTCCTCCATCCTATCCCACCCCCAACTTATTCAATTTTCTACTTTGACCCTGTCCCTTTTCAAAAGTTTATGCTTCTAACTATCCTTCCCCCCAGTCTATCCTCCCTTCTATCATCCCCCCTCTTATCCCCTTCCCCCCTACTTTCCTATAGGTTAAGATATTCAATTGAGTGCGTATGTTATTCCCTCCTTAAGCCAAATCCGATGAGAGTAAGGTTGAACCATTCCCTTTCACCTTCTTGCTCTTCTCTATTATAAGTTTTCTCTTGCCTCTTTTATATGAGATAATATACCCTAATCTATCTCTCCCTTTCTCTTTTCTCTCATTATATTCCTCTCTCACCTCTTAATTTTACCTTTTAAGTATCATCCCTTCCTATTCAATTGGTCCTGTGCTCTCTATGTATACATGTACATACATATACACATACTCACATATGTATTTATATACCAAAAAACCCTTCTATACACACATACATGTATGTATACATATACAGATACATATACATATACACATATATCTTCCCTTCAACTATCCTCATACTGAGAAAAGTCTCATGAGTTACAGTTATTGTCTTTCCATCTAGGAATGTAAATAGTTCAACTTTGATAAGTTCCTTATGATTTCTTTTTCCTGTTTACCTTCTCATGCTTCTCTTGCTTCTTGTATTTGAAAGTCAAATTTTCTGTTCAGCTCAGGTTTTTTCATCAAGGATACTTGAAAGTGCTCTATTTCATTGAATGACAATATTTTCCCCTGAAGTATTCTAATCAGTTTTGTTGGGTAGGTGATTCTTGGTTTTAATCCTAGCTGCTTTGACCCTCCAGAGTATCATATTCCAAGCCCTTGGATCCCTTAATGTATTAGCCACTAGGTCTTGTGTTATCCTGATTGTGTTTCCACAATACTGAAATTGTTTCTTTCAGATAGTTTGTAATATTTTCTCCTTGACCTGGGAACTCTGGAATTTGGGTATGATATTCCTAGAAGTTTTCTTTTTGGTATCTTTTTCAAGAGGCAATCAGTGAATTCTTTCAATTTCTATTTTGCCCTCTGGTTCTAGAATATCAGGGCAATTATCTTTCCTGCATCTATTTTCCAGGTCAATGGTTTTTCCAATGAGATATTTCACATTGCCTTCTATTTTTTCATTTGTTTGGATCTGTTTTATAGTATCTTGATTTCTCATAAAGTCATTAACTTCCATTTGCTCCAATCTAATTTTGAAGGAATCATTCTCTTCAGTGAGTTTTTGAAATTCCTTTTCCATCTGGGCAATTCAACTTTTTAAGGCATTCTTCTCCTTGTTGGCTTTTTGGGCCTCTTTTGCCATTTAGGTTAGTCTATTTTTTAAGGTGTTATTTTCTTTTGGTTTTCTTTAGCAGGCTTTTGACTTGCTTTTCATGATTTTCTTGCATCATTCTCATTTTTCTTCCCAATTTTTCCTCCACTTCTCTTACTTGATTTTCAGCAGCCTTCTTGAGTTCCTCCATGGCCTGTAACCAGTTTTTTGGGAAGCTTTTGATGCAGGAGTTTTGACTTTGTTGTCTTCCTCTCATTCCATGCTTTGATCCTTTTTGTCCCCAAAAAAGGATTCTATGGTCTGATTGTACTTCCTCTGCTTGCTCATCTTGCCAGCCAATTACTTGACTTTTGAGCTCTTTGCCATGGCAGAATACTGCTTCCAGAGTGGAGATAGCTGTGTCCCAAGTTGTTGGGTTTTTCACAGTTGTCAGAATTATGAGGAGGGTGCCCCCTTTACAGCCACCACATGCTCTGGCACACTTACCCCAGGACCACCCCCAAGACTGTGACCCAGATCCAAGCAGGTCAAAGAAGAGCCAATTATCGTCTAAGTGGTTGCTTGGTCCCCCTATGATCTGTAGGCCAGGAGCTTCAGAGGCAGTTACTTGACTGCTGCTGCTACCACCGCCCACCCCTGGGGCAGGGGCCAGATGGCACTCTTCTTTCATGCAGTTCCAGCAGAGTTCTCTACTGACCTTTTACTTTTTCTTTTGTGTTAAGTCTGGAAACTGCCACAGCTGCTGGTGATTAACTCTTCTGAAATCTGTTCTGACTGGTCTATGCTGCTGCTCAGGGCCCCCCGGGTCTGGGACTACACAGCTCTCAGTTTGTGCTGGACAGTGCTTGGCTCCCAGCCTGGTGCAGTAGACCCTTCCTGCTGGCCTTCCAGGCTGCCTTCAGCAGCAGATTTGTTTACCTCTGTCACTTTGTGGGTTCTGTAGCTCTAACATTTGTTTAGAGTCCTATTTTACAGGTATTGGAGGTGGTTGGAGTGGGAGCTCAGACAAGTTCCTGCTTTTACTCTGCCATCTTGACTCTGCCTCTCTCTTGCTTTCCTCATGTTTAAAATGGGTTACCTCACGGTGTAGGTAGCTGGTGAAGTAGATAGAGCACTGGACTTGGAATCAGGAAGATTCATCTTCATGAGTTCAAATCTAACCTTAGACTCTTACTAGCTGTATATGAGTCATTTAACCTGTCTGCCTCAGTTTCCTTATTTGTAAAATGGGGACACACTGAGGGGTGGCTAGGTGGCACAGTGAGTAAGAGCGCCGGCCCCAGGGTCGGGAGGACCCGGGATCAGTTCCAGCCTCAGTTACTTAGCACCCACACATAAATAACTAGCTGTATAACCTTGAGCAAGTTACTTAACCACAATTGCTTTAAAAAAAAACAACAACAGGATTCTGAGAAGGGGGTGCATAGACTTGGCTACACTGACTGCCAGAGGTGTCGTGACCCCTTAACTCAAAAGGTTAGCAACCCTAGCACTCTCCCATGCTCCTGCCTCTCAGAGTATCTTTGAGAAGGTTGTCCTAACAAGAAGTCACTTAATCCTGTTTGCCTCAGTTTCCTCATCTGTAAAATAGTGACACACTGGAGAAGGAAATGTTGTGTCCAGTATCTTTGTCAAGAAAACCTCAATTGGGGTCTTGAGTCAGACGTCACCGAACAACATTATGGGTAACAAGGAGCCCTGTGTTTTTGGACCACTTGGATGGCAGTTTCTTCGATTATTTCTGCTTGCATTCTCCATGCCTAGTACATAGTAGGGGCTTAATCAATGCTTGTTCAGTTGAATTGAGTTAGATAAAATAATAAACTAGCAGGGAGTAGTAGCTGCCTGCTGGTGAGGCCTCTGGAGATCTTGGAAAGAGCCTCTAGTCCCTGAAAATCTTGGTGCTCACGTGGGCAGGGCTAATATAGATGGGCAGACAGATGGCAGAATTTACCTGGGAAATGATCTTTCTTTCCTTTTTTGCTAAGTGCCTCCCATAATTCTTAGGATATCATCATCTGATAATAATTCCAGCCCTTTCCTTGTCTGAAAAGGGTGTGTGTGTGTGTGTGTGTGTGTGTGTGTGTGTGTGTGTGTGTGTGTGCAGAGAGGAGGGCACTCTCAGCAGGTTGAGGGAGGATAGGAAAAACAATTCCCCCTGCAGATAGTTTGGAGGCTGGTATTGTCCTTCCTGAAGGGTTGACCCTTAAGTAGAATGTCCCCCTGTTAATCAATTAACAAGTCTTTTACGTGGCCTGAGGAAGCTTATTATCCCGTTGGGGGAAGTGACTTTAAATGTGCTCCAATTGAGGAAAACTCCCTCAGCACATAGCCTTCTGGTACTGTATCTATCGGACTTGACAAGATACCGCTGCATACAGCTTTGAAGAAGGCTCTGCAGGCCCCCCTAGCCATTTATGCCCTAACGGTGGGCAGCAGGGCGTTGGAGTAGATACAAGTCAGAACAGAACACCTGGGTTTCAAATCTAGCTTTGGTACTTAGTGGCCGTGTGACCATAGGTGGGTATTTTTCACGACACCTAACTGTAAAATGGGAATAATACTCTTACTACCTACTTCAATGTGTATCCAATCTATGCAGACCTTAGAGTATTATTAATTTAGAGCCAGCCTGATCTAGTGGCTAGAGATCTGGGTTCATGTCTAATCTCTAACATCTCCTAGCTGAGTCGCTTGACCCTCCCTGCCCCTGGTAGCTCTCTGAGACCACCAGCTGAATGGATAGAGGGACTTTCCTCCCTAAGAGCTCTCCATGACAGTAAACCCCTAGGCCTAGTCCAATGCCAGTAAGTATTAATAAAATATTTAAAAATATTGATGTGGATAAGAAGACAAGTTATCTGCTAAGTAAGATTTGTAATTATTGACAGACCTGGTAAATATATGCAAAAGTTTCTAGGCATTGAGACAAAGATGATTTAGAGATAATTGGGTGACCTAGTGGGTAGAGCACTGGGCTTGGCATCAGAAAGACCTGAGTTCAAATTTCTCCTGAGACACTAATTGTGTGACTCAAGGCAAGTCCTTTAACTGGTTTCCTCATCTGCAAAATGGAGCTAATAACAGCATCTACTTCCGGGGTTGTTGTGCAGAGGGTGCTTAGCAAGTCCTAATGTGCTGTCTGGGTGCTAGCTGGTTAGCATTCTTTCTTGTCTCTTTTATTCCATCTTCCTGTTTTCTTCCCCAGTTTCCTCCTTCCCCTTCCCTCATCTTAGAATCACTTAGAGGTGATTTTTTTATTTCTAAAGAGATTGTTTCTGGTGGGACTGAGAAGCCTGAAGTTCCTTCTAGGTCATGAATCCATGATGCTAATTTTCTTTGTATGGTCAGTTTGGGACCTTCCCCCCCATGGCCACCTATAGCCCTTTCCACAAAGAGTATTCCCAGTGAGGAAAGTCAGAGGGTTGTGACATATACACAGAATATGTGCTTTCTCAGTTGTTCATTCAACAAGGTAGCTCTGGAGGTACAAAGAAAGGCAAAAACCTGATTCCTGCCCTCTAGGATCTTACGTGCTAATGGAGACAGCAGGCAAACAGCCAGGAACATACAAGATTTATACTGAGGAAACAGAAGGGAATCTGAGACGGGAAGGCACTCTGAGCGGGACGGGGAAAAGTTTCCTTGTGGAAGGTGGGATTTGAGATTGGTCTTGAAGTCCACCAGGGAAACTTACAAGGGCCTGAATTAGTGTTTCAATTAGATGACTGTGCAAGTGTCACTAAGGGTTCTTATACCACAGATGAGAAAGTAGCCACAAAATTCAGCAACAGACTGGATATGGGGGTGGGGGTAGGTGAGTGAGAGTGATGAGCGGAGGATGGTACTGAGGTCTCAGCAGGGAGAGGGAACAAGCATATATTAATCACCTGCTGTGTGAAATCATCGGTCTGGTGTGGTACTTGTATAGATATGTTGTTTACCCTGATAGAAGGTAAGCTTTCTGAGAGCAGGGCTTACTTGTTTTTTTGTTTCTTTCCTAGTGCCTGCCACTATGATTTGACCCAGAGTTGTCCCTGAGTAAATTGTCACCGGACAGTTAGGTGGCACAGTCAATAGAGCATTGTCTAGAGTCAGGAAGCCTCATTCCCAAGTTCAAACCAAAGCCTCAGCTACTTCCTAGCTGTGTGACCCTGGGCAAGTCACTTAACCCTGTTTGCCTCAGTTTCTTCATCTGTAAGATGAACTGGAGAAGGAAGCAGCAAACCACTCCTGTATCTTTGCCAAGAAAATCCCAAAGGGGGTCAGTCATGAAGAGTTGGACATGGCAGAAATGACTGAACAACAACAACTGTTCATTGATTGATCCTTGCCGTCTCTTGCGTCCTCATTCTCTCTCTCTGTTCTGGCTTCTTCCCCTCAGCTCACCCTTCTTCTCCTTGGGCCCTCCCCTCCTGCCTTTAGAGATGGAGGAGTGTAGCAATAGGCAGGTGCATTTCTGGTCTGAGGAGACATTCGGAAGGGAGAGGGTGGAGTAGAAAGAATGCTACATGGTAGACCAAGTCCCAGGTTCAGATTCCCAGCTTGTTGCTTACAGGCTGCCTGGCCTTGGACAGTTCTCTTAACTGGGTTTGTTTTCTCAGCTGTATGATGGTCTCTGAGGTTCCTCCCAGTGTTAAAGCCTGGGACTCCACTAATTATTTGGTAGAGTGGAAGTTTCTTGAGGGTAAGGACTCTTGATTTTGGAGTTGGCTCAGTTCTGTACTGCTGGTGTGACTTTGGTGGACCTTGATTTTGCCTTTTTTGTTGTTGTTGTTGTTGTTTTTTGGAGGGGGAAGGCAGGGCAATTGGGGTTAAGCAACTTGCCCAAGGTCACATGGCTAGTTTTTGTGTTGTGTCTGAGACTGGATTTGAACTCAGGTCCTTCTGACTCCAGGGCCAGTGCTCTATTTACTGCGCCACCTAAGCAGCCCTTGGACCTTGATTTTGGGGTCTGTAAAGATGGGCAGTGGGGTGTCTAAGATTGTTTACAGGTCAGAGTCCCTGATCCTGGGATCTCCAGTGCCTAGCATGTGTCTTCACACATAGGAAGTGCCTAATAAGTGGGTGTTGGATTATAGTTGAAAAGCATGGATGGTCCCCCCTAGGCATGGCAGAACTAAGAACCACCTTCCTCCTTTTCCTATTTTGAGGGGACAGTACTCGGTGGTTAGCTTAAATCATAACAATTCCAGGAGAATTTCAGAAAATGCTTTGTATTAAAAGTTGTAGCTTTTCTGGTAAGAGCCAACTTTGAGTGTCTTGATGGCTCTGTGGGCTCATTATCATCCCCTTCAGTAATGTAGATAGCAGCTCAGCTCTGCCTTCCATCCCGTTCAGCTGCTCACATCTGGGTCCTTTTGTAAATCCTTTCTGGGGCTCACCCAGTGCACCAGAAGCCTCTTCTGGATTTCCTGAGCTTGACATCAGTGTGTGGGCATCCCTCTTGTTCCATGACTGCCCAGCCCTGTATTTTCATATGCTCCATGTGGCTTTTCCTCATGGTTCCTCTTTTGGGCTGGGTCAGACCTACCGTGCACCTCTCCCGTAACCTGGTTTAGTGGAAGGAGACCTGTCCCTAGAGTTAGCACCTGGATTCAGATCCTGCCCCCAGCAGCAGCAGCAGCAGCAGCAGCAGCAGCAGCAGCAGCAGCAGTAATAATTGCTATCATTTATATAGTATTTTAAGGTTGGCATCTCATTGGATGCTCATGATTACCCTGGGAAGGAGGTGTCGTTTTTCTGTTCATTTTATAAATGGGGACACTGAGGCACTGAGCATACCTTGCCCAGGGTCACAAAGCTAGTAATCTGAATTTGAACTCGGGGCTTCTTGACCCTCAGTCCAGTGCTCCACACACTGGGACATCGGCCTGCTTCCTTACTTGGGTGGCTTTGTGACCCTCTGTTGGCCCAGTTCTCCCAGACTCTTTATTCCTCTGTAGAACAAGTGGGCTGGGTGCAGTGGCTTCTGAGGTTCTTCCCAGCTCCCATCTGTCATCCCATAGTCCTAAGTCATTTAACCTCTTGGGGTTCCCTCCATGTACAGTTTGGGGATCCTCTGAGGACCCTGCCAAGTCAGGGACAGCAGGCTGCATTGGCATTCGGTGATTTGCAGACCTACAGTATGTCCAGGTGGCCCTTTGATTGAGTGGTGGAGAAAGACCAAGAGCTGGGCCCAGGATTGACTAGGAAGGCAAGAAGGGGGATGGAGGATGGAGGACAGTGGCTTGTAGCCTGGATTGGAACGTGATGCTGGGCTTCGAATGACCCCCTCCTGCTTCTCCTTAAAAAAAAAAAAAAATCTATATCCTTTGCCAAGTCTAGAAGGGGTATGGTTGGCCTGGGACTCAGCCTGAGAGCTTTGCTGACTTAAGAAATCACCCAATCATAAGGAAGGCTTACTTTAGACCAGTCCCGTCCAGGGGGAACAGAGTCAGGACTAGGGGCAGAGGTGGAGGCCGTTGGTGGGTGACCACGGCTGTGCTGGACTGGGCCAGGCTGGAGGAACAGAATGACTCAGGTCTGCTGCTGATTGGAAGGTGAGGCAGGGGCTCCAGCAGCAGTGGCCCCCCAGCTCTCTTTCTAGGGCTGGGGGTTCTCTACACTGGTGTTGCCTGTAAGTATTAAGGCAGAAGGAAAGGGGAGCTTTTAGACAGAAGAGTGGCCCCCTGGCCCTAGGTCACCCCCAGCTGGGCAGTGGCGCCCAAGGGGCAGCAGCAGCAGGAACATTAAGAATGGGGCAGGGGCATGGTCAAGGCTGTGGTGGCTGTGAGGACTTTTGGCCAAGGTGAAGGGTTTATTTTGGGGTTTGACATTTAACACAGTAAGAGAAAGATGCCGGGGCGGCTAGGTGGCGCAGTGAGTAAGAGCGCCGGCCTCAGAGTTGGGATAACCCGAGATCGAATGTGGCCTCAGAAAATGAGCACCCACATACAAATAATGACTAGCCATGTGACCTTGAGCAAGTTACTTAACCCCAATTGCTTTAAAAAAAAAAAAAGAGAGAGAGAGAGATGCCATTCTCATTGTCCCAAACAACCCTGTGAGACAGGCACTTCTAGTATCATGAGCTCCATTTTACAGATGGGGAAACTGAGGTGGGGACTGCTTTGCCTTCGTCGAGCTGGCTGGATTTCAGCTCTTCAGGTCTTCAAGGCTGAGATCCTGAGTGGAGGGAAGGGGGATGAGGACTTGCTATGGACCCAGGAAACCTAGGGAGGGCTCCTGATGCCTGAGTCCCTGAGCCCCGCATGGCCCCTAGCCTCACAGGCTTATGAAGCACTCACTTCAGACACAGCCCCCACCATACAGTAAGGCCTCATAAAGGCTCGCTGACTGACTGTCCAGGCCTCTCATGCCAGGCCCTGGTATTCAGAAGGAAAGGAGACTGCCCCTGCCTCCAAGGAGTTGGTACAAAATGTTCCCGGATAAGAATACAAAGAAAACATAAAGTATTTTTTGGAGGGGGGGAAGGAGAGGGAGTAGAAGGAAAGTAGGAACCATAAGGTATGGGGAAAGGCCTCCAGGAGGAAGGAGAAGAGGGGGAGAAGAGCCAAAGGCTGTGTCTTTGCATCAGGGGAGGGACTTCCCACTTCCTAGAGTTCCCCAGCCTGATGGAATGAACAATCCTGATTGGGAGGAAAAAAGAATCTATAGCCAAGTGTTATGGGGCTGCAGAGAGAGGTGTGGGGCTTCCTGGTGGGCAGGGCCCTTGGGCTGGGCCTTGGAGGGTGACTAGGTGGAGAGGAAAGGTGTCAGGTATCTGACTGATGGAAATAGAGGGACCCGAGGGCCTTCCCTGCACGGTCTCATTTACCTTTAAGGCCCTGGTCAGTATATTGTGTGGCTGTTGATAGCAGCATAAATCTGAGGGCATTCATTGCCTCCTTAAGTAACGGGACAATGGGGAAAAGGGGTGGGGGGCAGGAAAGAATTTTTAGCTAAAACCAGAAACTTTTGATAGCCCTTCCCCTCCCCCCCCACTCTGTAAGGAGGTGGAACTTTGGTCCAAAGTTGGGGTGATTCAGGGTCGGTTGGGGCTGAATGGAGAATCTGGGGTGGTAGGCCTCTAGGGACAGAAGGAGGTCCCCACCAGCCTGAGTCTGGCCCATCTGGTTAGCTTGTATCCATGTGTCTTAGCCAAGGCCCTGAAATATGAGTAGATGTGGAAGTAATATAAGTTAGGGCCTTAACATTTACTAGTCACCCACTGTATGCTTAGTTCTGTACTGTGATTCAAGCCAGGAGACAGTTCTTAAGCTCCTACTGTGGACTTGTGTTACCAGGAAAATTGAAGATGTTTATACCTGGCCTTTAAGGAATTGAGGGTGTTCTGATGGACAGACAGCCTTTGTGACCTTTGGGTCATAGCATCATACATTTAGGTCTCAGAAGAGCCTTAGAAACTAAGTCCAACCTCATTTAATATATGAGGAAAGGGAGAGATGTGACAGCTTAAAACTTCCCTCGGAGCTAGATCTGCTATCTCTCTCGTGTTTCATGGCTTTACTGGCCAACAGCCTCATGCCTCCCCTCCCCCCTCATTAGCATCCAAGGGAGCTGGGCTCCCCCGGGGTGGCATGCTCAGTCCTGCCCCTCCCTGGGGAGCTGTCATCAGGGGGAGTCCCCCTGTGGCTCAGGGCACAGATGCTGCTGTTCCCAGTGCCTGCCTGCCTGGTGGGCTCCGTTTTGGATGGAGACTGTTTAAATACCTTCTAAGCCCATGAAAGGCGGAACAGCCACGTGATCTTGGGTATCTAGGGCAGCAGAGAAGTAATCTCTGGCAGCAGGTCCTGGAGCGGAGCTAGGATGCTCAGGGGCACCCTTCTGGCCTTGACTGGCATCAGAGGAGGTAGAGATAGTGATGTCAGCCAGGTTCATGGGCAGCCTGCTCCAGGAGAGTGGGGAGCAGCCAGCTACCCCTGTGAAGCCTCGCCTTCCTTCTGGGGGCAGCAGGAGGCCCAGAAACTGCAGTGCTGGGCCTGGAGTCAGGAGGACCCGAGTTCAAGTGTGGCCTCTGACACTTCCTAGCTGGACACTGGAGTGCAGTATGCCTCAGTTTCCTATTCTGTAAAGTGGGGGTCATACTGGTATCTAGCTCTCAGGGTTGTGGGAAGGATCAAATGAGATACTCTGTAAAAAGCTCTTTGCAGAGTTGAAGCTCTGTGAGAACCAGCTCTTCTCATGGCTCTTGCTCTTTTGTCCCTCTGACCATGTTCTGATCCTGGCTGGCCTCTGTCCTCCAGGGCCTTCCCACTCTGGTTCTGTGAGTTTAGTGCGCTGGGGGTTTGTGAGGAGCACACAGAGCTTACTGGCTTTGATCTCATTGATTTCCTTCCTGGGAGGCTTTTGGTCCAGAGAGAGGAAGTCTTGGTATCCAGGCCTGGAGTCAGCCTGTGGAGCTGGGAGGGACCTCAGGCATCCTCAGTCCAGCTCCTGGATCCAGAAGGAGTCATCTTTTTTGGCAAGGTCACTCAGTAGGAGATTGACTGGGTTGATGTGTCTGGATAAACCGAGGCTGGCTTGCCCGTTGCCCTTCTTTGTAAACTGGTTGGCCGGAATTCTGGAGGGCTTATCCCATGGAACCAAAGTGACGACCCCATTTTTATAGATTTTGGGTGGCAATCTCAACCCTGTTTCATTAATGGTGTAGTTGAGAAGCCATCGCCATTAAGGATGAAAGGACAGGTCACTTACTCTTCCACCTCTGTTTCTTCATGTGGAAAGTGTTGGAGCAGGTGGCCTCTGAGGGGCTGGTGGAGCAAGGGTAACGTGTGGCACGTAAGGGGTGTGGAGCCAGACATCCAGTGACCCAGCCATGCCAGGCCTCCAGTCAGCCAATCAGGCATTGCTGTTGCTTTTAGAAAGGGTGGCCTTGTGTCTCCTTCACCCTCCCTAAATGTTGGGGGCTCCTGGCCACCACTTCCCCACTCAAAGAGTTGTTTCCCTTGATTAGAATGTAACCCTTTTGAGGGCAGGGACCCTTTGGTATTTGTATCCCTGTGTGGTTTTTATTATTTCAATCCAATAAGTGTTAATTAAGCCTTGACCTTGGTCCAGGCCCTGGGCTGGGTTCTAGGAGACAAAAAGAGAGATTGTTTTTACCCTCCAGGAGGGTAATTTAAAGTAGATGGCATCCATAGCTTTAAGCGTCAGGAAGGGCCACCCAGCAGAGGTGGCATGAGCTGAGCCTCAGAGGTGAGGAAGGAGAGTGTTCCATGTCTAGGGTTCAGTCTGGGGAGAGGTGGGAGGTGGTGTGGTGGATTTGGAAAAATGCAAGTAAAGATCTTTCTTTGAAATGGGGCTTTAAAATGCCAGACTGAGGAGTTCATATTCTATGGGAGAAGTGCTAGTGAACTATTGAAGGTTATAAACCTTGGTTATGGGAAGGATAATGGTGTTCTGGGCCCCAGGGAGCCAGTTGGATGGTTCTTGGTGGACGGCTGAAGCTGGTGGAGGGGGCATGTGTGGACCGGAGCTAATGGGTTAGTATCTGGCTGTCAGAGAAAGTGCCCACATCGATGAAATCATGGCTCTCCAAGTATTTATAGGATTTTTAACTATTTATAGCAGAAGCATTTTACTTTTGGAACAAAAAAGAGTAGAAAGCAATACTGCTGGATTGTTAATAATGGAGCAAAGTCCAGAAATAACATTGTCTGAAGATATTTTTCATTTCTCTTTCATGTTGGTCCCTGGGAAAGGCCGGGAGGATGAAAGAAAGTTGGTGGAATCCAGGGCATTCAGGTGCGGGGGGGAGACTCCAAGCCCTGTGAGAACTCCCTGTTGTCCTTTCCCTCAATCCAACCACTTAGGAGCTGGGATTAGAGGAGTGAGAGCTGGGAAAGACCCTAGACACCCGCTAGTCCAGGTCCTTTCTTTTACAGATGGGGAAACTGAGTCTCACAAGTGGAAAGTCACCCAGATGAGGCCAGAAGATCCTAGCTCTAACCTGGAAGGGGATCCTGGAGGCTATCTCGGATAACCCTTTCCTCTGATAGAGAAAGAGACTAAAGGAGGAAGGACTGTGTCTGTCCAGCTCCTGCTCATAGGAGGAACTTAATGAAGCCTTCCTGATGAATTGAGGCCAAGGAGGGGAAGTGACTTAACCAGGGTCATGCCAGATGCCAGTGACCAAGGCAGGTCTTGAACCCAGAGTCCCCTGACTCCTTTCTCCTGGTCCATGCTGCCCATGGGGCTTAGACCCAAATCATCTAACTGCAAGGCCAAGGTTCTCAGAAATGGACTTAACAGGGTGAAGTCAGTCCGTCAACAAACATTTATTAAATGCCTTCTGTGTACCAGGTACTAGGCTACATGCTGGGGATACAAAGAAAAGCAGAAACTGAGTCCCTGCCCTCAAGGAACTTACCTTCTAATGAGGGAGATGTGCAAACAGCTGTAAACATCCAAGATGCATGTGGTGTAGTTAAAATGGATTTCAGAGGGAAGGCTGGGGGCAGGGGAAGAGATTTTCTGTTGTTACTGGGTTAGGGGGTTAGGAAAGAGAGACCAGATTGGGGTGGAGGGCCAGGGAGTGACATGATACAGGAGAAAGATTTGTGGTTCAGAGATCTGGGTTCAAGTGCTGACATTCCAGGTCATAAGCTGTGTGACTTTGGGGAAGTCAACCCCCTTTTGGGGGGCAGTTTCCTCGTTAGTAAGGTGATGGAGTTGGGGGATCTGGGTGGTGCCATAATGCACAGGGCTCCAAGCAGGAAGAATTCCTCTTCCCCAGTTCAAATCTGGCTGCAGACACTGGCCAGCTGGGTGGTCCTAGACAAGTCAGTTCACCCTGCTTGCCTCAGTTTCTCCATTGTAAAATGAACTGGCACGAAGAATAAACACAGATGAAGTAACTGAACAATGACCCCAACAATAATAACAACAACTAATTATAGGTCACAAGTCAAACACAATGGAGAAATAGCTAAGCAAAGTTGGGCTGATGCCCTTCTGGTTCTTCAGGGCCAAGCGGTGAGGCAGGATTCGAACTTGGGCCCTTTGCATTCCGTGGTGGCATCTTTCCTGCTCCTCCTCGGTGTCTGCGGCCTGAATCTGGCTGCAGTCTCCTCAGGGGCTTCTCTCCAGGGTCCCCAACCAGCTTGTGAGCCTGGGGGCAGTGACCACTGGCATTTCCTTTGCTTATCTCCTCTGTGCCCGCACAGCAGCCTGCCAGTGGAAAGTGCTCAAGGCATTAGAAATGTAAGGGGAAGAGCTCCGAGTTCACAGAGTGACCCTGGGCAAGTCCCTTAACCACTGCCTGTCTCAGTTTCCTTAGCTGTCGAAGGGGAGTAACAGCGGCATCTAGCTCCGGCGATTTCCATGAGCTAACATCACTTAGCACAGTGCCTGGTGCACAGTGCCTGGTACACAGTAGGGGCTTAATATGTGCTTATTCCCTCCTCCTTTTCTTTCCCCATTGCTCCTGGAGACACTGAGGGGCCCCTCCTCTGAGCCTCAGTCTCTTCCCTCCTCTGAGCCTCAGTCTCTTCCTCTGTAGAGTGGGGAGGATGCCTGGCGGTCGCCCTGTTCTCCACAGTGTTCAGGAGAGGTGCTGCCTGTCAGGCTTCAGCAGGCCACTGATGGCCTGTTGTTTTGGTGACCCACGCTCCATCAGGGACTCACTCAGCCGCAGCCCCCATGTCGGCTTTCCAGGGACCGCTATCAGGGCTGTGCAGTGGGGCAGCCCCTTCATTCCAAATAGGCCTTGCTTCTCCTCTCCTTGTGCCTGGCTCTGGCCTGTGTCCAAATCCTACTTTGGTTCTGCTCTCCCAGGCTCAGGTTTCAGCTCTAATATGTTCCTAATACCCTGCTCCGGCCTCTGGCCAAACATTCTGGGGCTGTGCTGGCCAACGAAGGTTGTCTGGGGACCTGGGGAGGTGAAGGGGTGGGAGATTCACTAGGTTCCAGGCCCCAGCCCAGCTAGCTTTTTCCTCCGGGCAGCATGCTCTGCTGACTTAGTGGGTGGGGACACACAGAGAGTGGCTGGGGTCCTTATTCACCGGCCAGCCCATTTTGCAGATGTGAAACCAGCCTGTGTGGGCTTGATGGGGGTAGACATTTAGAGGCCTTAGGCCTGAAGGACCTGAAGAGATGGTCTTGTAGGAGCTCCCCTTCAGATCTCAGCTCCTTGACTGGGCACTTAAAGGTCACCATGAGCTGGCTCATCTCTTCCCGGTTCTTTGGGATCCACCCATAGCAGCCAGCTTGCTGTCCTCCCCTGGGCCCTCTCTCTCCCCCCTCCCTGCCTTTGCCCTGGCTGTTCCCAGGCTTGGCATGCCCTCCCTTCCTCCCTCCTTTCCTCCTCCCCCTTTCTGGTTACACCTTTTGATCTTTGTATGTCCTCTCCTCCTCTAGAATGTAAAACCCTTGAGGGCATGGAGGGTTTTTGCTTTTTCTTTGTCTTTCCTTTGTTTTGTGTGGTCTCTGACCCAGAGAAATGCTTAACACAAACTTATTAATTGAGAGCTGGGTTTGAATCCCAGGTGACATTTATTTAACTGTGAGACCTTGGTCAAGTCAAGTGACCTGGGGCTTCTCTGAACCTCAGTTCTCTGTAAAGCAGAGATAGTAATACTTCCAACATCTACCTGAAAGGGTCAATGTCAGGGAATCTCCTTGTAAACCTTATATCACTTTAGAAACGAGTCATTCTCGGGGCCAGTAGGTGGCGAAGTGAATAGAGCACTGGCCCCGGAGTCAGGAGGACCTGGGTTTGGATCCAGCCTCAGACACTTGACACAAAAAATAGCCGTGGGACCTTGGGCAAGTCACTTAACCCCAATTGCCCTCCAAAAAGCAAAAAGAAATTAGTGATTCTTATTATTGTTGTCATGTTGTTAGGGGGAGCCTGAAGTGGAGTCTTCAGGACTGTTTTCTGGGTTGTGGTGTGCAAACATATCTGTAGATTCGGGGAGGACCTGCCAGATGAGAAGGTACAGGTGCTGGCAGCCAGATGTGTAAGGGGGGGGGTTGCTGTGGGTGCCCCTGCCCAGTTCAACTGTCCTGGGACTCAAGACTGTCCATGTCTGAGATCCCCAACCTCATTTTGGCCTGTAGCTTAGCGGCCCTTCCTGGTGAGTAAACTTGAACCAGCCTTCTAACTCCTGAATGGGCAGAGTGTCTGATGTGGGGGTGGGGTGGGGGGTAGAGATGGGCTCCTGGGGGAGGGGAGGAGAAGGGTGATGGGAGAGGAGGAAGGAGATGGGCTCTTGGGGGAGTGGGGGTCCTGGTCCTGCCACCATCCCATGTTGGTTGCGGTCTTGGCCCAAGGCATACTAGAAGGCTATTTATTGATGTTTTTGGGGAATGGTGGTAGCTCAGCCCTCTATATAACAAAGAAAAAAAATTGAGAAAAGATAGCTGGTCTAAGACCTCCTCTGTTAAAGGCAGTGTCCCAGAAGCCCCTGGTCCCTGCCAAGCAGAGGTGCAGCTGCTTCTCATGTCCTTCGGGGCCGGATGCTCTGGTTCTTAGGGTGCAGGAAGGCCTGCCTCCCATCTCTGTTCCATAACTTGGGCAGGCATTTCACTCTCCAAAATGCTGCTGTCAGTATTTTGGGGATAAATGGGGCCTTTCGTTTGGTCATTGACCTGCTTGGCACGCTTCCCTCTTTACAAAATGTTTCTGCTTTCGAGTTAGCTATTTTGGGCATTCTTCATTGGGAAACAGTGGCCGAGACTTAGCCAAAGTCCCCTGGTGTCTCAAATGGGCCTCAAACCCGACTCTCTTCCCCTGCCAGAGGCTTTTTTTATTTAGACAGCCATCATAATCATTTATTATGCCAGGCATACTTCCCTTGGCACAGATAAGCATAGCTAAGCAGCACAAATATATACCTTGGCCAGGTCTGAAAATGTTTGCCCCATTCTGCCCTGTTGACCACCACCTCCCTACATGTCTCCCATCACCAAGTCCTCTGAAATTAGAGTTGGTTGCTCCATTGATCAACTCCAGATTGTGTTATGTTGGAAGGAAATTTTAAAAAATATTTTTAAAAAAATTATTAATTTTTAGTTTTCAACATTCACTTCTATAAGATTTTGAGTTCTAAATGTTCTCCCCCTCTTTCTCTTCCCCTCTCCCCAAGATGCCTTGCAGTCTGATATAGGCTGTACATGTGGGAAGGGAATTTTTGAGGAAAGGGAAGAGAGCACCATGGAATAACTCTTGATCGAGGACAGCCAAGGTTTGGAAATGAGAAGGGGGCTTTGGTGGCTGAAGGGGAAGGATGGCAGGCAGGAGCCAGAAGTTAGGAAGGAGTGAGCAGGCTTGCTTGAAGTGGAGTAAATGATATTGTCTGTAATGGTGGAAGAAGGAGGCAAGGCAGGAGCAATGTTGGACAGAAGTTTGGCCACGATGGTGGGGGTATTAGACCCGGCAAGGAGAGGGGCCTGACAAAAATGAGTCGTAAATAACTTTGGGCTCATGGTATTGTGAATTTGATTGCAAAAGAGATTTTAAGGTCATTCATTTCTTTGGCCATGGGTCCACCCTCCACTCATGGAGCTTGCCGTTCCTTTGGGCTTTAAGTAGACAGTTCAGATGGTCCTGTTACCTTGTGGATTTAGTGACTCCTTCCAAGGGCATAGTTCCTCAGTGCTGGTCCTTCCTTTGGACCTGAGCAGCGGGTGGTCTGGGATACTGCCCTCCCCCCCCACCCGGCCCCAGACCACCAGGCTCTGACATCTAGCCCTTCTAGACCCACTCCATGCTCCCTCCAGACCCCCAGGCCTTGACATGTACCCTGCTGCTGCATCTGAAGGACCCCTGGTCCATGCCACCTTCCCTGCCACAGTCCCCTGAGGACTGCCAGGTTTTTATGATTGCTCTGAAACTGAAGCCCTCCTGTGTGTGGTCTCCCCCAGTTAGAATGTGAACTCCCTGAGAGCAGATCCTGTCACTTATGAATGTGTATCTCCAGGGCTCAGAAGGGTTCACTGAGGCACAGAGTGAGCATGTAAATGCTTTTTCATCAGTACTGTCTGCTCATCCCAGGCCTGTCTTGCTCATGTCCTTCTGTGCCTCCTGTCCAGGGGCTCCCCCCAAGTCACCTAGGCTGCCTTGGGTGTTCCTGCTGTGGCTGGGCCCCCTGGGGGGCTCCCTGGAGTCCACACTCCTTCCTTGCTCCTTCTGTTCCATCCCACTTGCCCCCTCTCCTTTGGCCTTTATCTCCTGCAGCCCTTGCTTGCTGATATATAATGGCCTATTTGTGTTCACTGTGCATCACTGCAGCTAAATTGGTGCAGGGTGTGGTACCCAGCAGGTGCTTAATAAATGCATGCCAAGTGAATGGGGAGCCTCTCCAATGGAGGGAGGCTGGTCCTTGGGGGATGGCCTGGATTCAGGACTCTCCAGGGTGAGGCTCACTGCCCCATGGGGGAGGTACCTGAGGGTGGCTACAAGGCTTGTTTGCTCAGCCATTTGCTTTTGATGTTGATTACTGAGTCTTCTGTCTTTCAAAGACTTAAGACAACAAGGTTGGAGCTTATTTCCCACCACCTAGAACTAGGAAACCTGAGAGGGGAAGAGTGGGAGAACCTGGCCTTAGGGTCTGAGCCTGGAGAAAAGACCTGGGGACTGAAAGGCGCTGGATGGGCTTGTCTGGGTCCTTAAACCTGAGCCAGACCCACTGAGTCTTGGGCTACCTGCTGTGAATCTCATGCCACCTCTGTGTGCTTTGTGGCCTCAAACCCCCACCTCCCAAGCAATGGCTTGTGTGTATTCACTTGAACCATCTGTGTAGGTGGAAGGGGATGCCTTAGGTCCGGGGTTCTTAACCTGGAGCATCACAGAGATTTCATAGGGTCTGGGAGATTGAATGAGAAAAATACATCTTTACTTTCACCAAAATTGGGTTCTTTTGTCATTCAAAGCATTTGATTTTATGTATTTCAGAATCTGTTTGCCTCGGTTTCCTCATCTGTAAAACAGGAGCAGTGACACCACCTCTCCCAGGGTGGTCGTGAGGACCGAAGGCCATCATAATTGTAACAGGCCATAGCACAGTGCCTGGCACAAAGTAGGCAACATATAAGTATTGATTCCCTTCTCCTTCCTTGTGTCTCTGAGTACCTGGCTTGCTTTATCTTCTTATACATTTATTTAATGAGTTTAACCATGTGGTTTTGAGAAGACTTTGCCAGACTGAGACCCAAGGGGATCAGGACACAACAGAGGGTGTCGAGAAGCCAAAGGATCTTGTGTCTGTGACCCCCAGGGCAGGAAGCTGGTAGCTGTGGCCTATAGCCCTAAGGAGGATACCTGTCTCTCACAGGAGAGAGTGCTGAGTAGTGAGACCGACCCCTTAGGAGGGCTGACACCAAGCAGACTAGATGAGGGCCTCTGAGTACCCTGCCAGTGCTGAGCAGACTGCCTGCACATAGTAGGTGCTTAATAAATGCTCATGGACTTGACTAGTTCTGAGATTGCGGAAAGCCACACCACATGAGAAAATCCTGAACCTCTGGGTTAGTGGTATGTCTGGTCCTTTAGGCTGTGGTTCAACTGAGTTTTAGAAGGAGGGTAGCCAGGATGGCAGGGCAGCCAGGCCTTCGTGTCCAAGAGGTCTGGCCTCAGGGAACCTGGGTACCTGGGGGCCTTCCTCTATGTGCCAGGTTAGACCAAGTACACCAGTGCATTGGGCAGTTATGGTCTTGGCTCTTGGTCAGTCACTACTGAATCCTTGAAAGCACTTTTAGGTCCCTTCTGTCTTTTCCCTTGTACCTGTTTCAAAGTGGACCTTGGCAACAGTGGTCGTGGGACCCTCTTTGCAAGTTGGTGGTTAGGCCACCTGCCTTGGTAATCAGTGACTGTGGGACCTGCCTTTGTAATCTGTGGTTTTGGAACCTTCCCTGGCAGTCAGTGATTGGGGGACCCTCCTTGATAATAAGTCATTGGGGGACCCTCCTTGGCGATCAGTCCTTGGGGACCCTCCTTGATGATCAGCCCTTTGGGACCTTTCCTGGTAGTCAGTGATTGGGGGCCCTCCTTGGCAATAAGTCTTTGGGGGACCTTCCCTGGTAGTCAGTGGTTGTGGCCCTTAGGGTCAGGGTCCTTGCTGTGGAAGTGTGCCCTTTGGTAGCTGGTGAAAGCTTTTACCTTGTTCTCCACAGGATCATAAGAGCAGTTTTCTTAACTGAAATATTAGGAGGTTGGACAGGATGGGCTGGAGGTCTCTCTGGGTTCTCACATTCTGTTATTCTATGACATTTAAAATCACTGGAACGATTAACTTCATCTTGAGATAAGGAGAGCAGAACTCCGGCTCAAATAAAAACCGGTTTTGCTGCCCTTTCCTGTATCCCTCAGCTGTTTCTGGCTCGCTTATTGAGTTCGCTGTTTTTTGTCAGGGTTGGCTTCTCAGAGAGTTGAAGGCCTTCACTTGGCTTTGGTATTGGAAGCTTGGCTAAACAGATCCTCGACTTTGCAGAAAGGCCATTTCAAGGCTTCATTTTGATCTCTCCCCACCAGGGCTTGGAGTCTCTTCCCTTCCAGACTGTGGAGCTGGGGAAGGGGCTTCTCTTGGGGCCCAAGAGTCCGCCTTGTCCGTGGGCCATCTTCCCTCCCTGTTGTGTGCATTCATGTGGCTCCTGATGCTTTATGAGCAGAGGTAGGAGTAGGGTGGGTTTGCTTGCCTCTTACAGACTAAGGCCATGGAGGGGAATTGTTTTGCTTCTTCAAGGGGAGGATGACTGTCAGGTTGTCTGCTCTCATCCCATAATTTGGGGGCCTGCTGCCTATCTCTGGGAATTAGCTCAGTGTGAGGAAAGACAGGATTTCTGACAGCCGTCCCTTGTCTGTTTTCTGGCTGGGAGGACCTGAGGATTCACTCAGGTAACCCTGGGGTCTGCAGTTGCATATTATTGATAGTAATGTGTTTATATGGCACTGTTAGGTTTGAAAAGTACCTTCTACATTTCTCATTTCATCTTCAGGACAAACCTTGGGGCAGCTAGGTGGGGGTGTGGCCCGCAGTCAGAAAGACTCATCTTCCAGCCTCAGACATTTACTTTGTGACCCTGGCAAGTCACTTAACCTGTTTGCCTCAGTTTCCTCATCTGTAAAAATAAGCTGGAGAAGGAAATGGCAAAACCTTCTGGTATCTCTGCCAGTGAAGCCCCCAAATGGGGTCACAGAGAGTGGACCCAGCCTGAGAGGAGGGAGCCCCAAGTCCACCTGGGAGGAAGGTGTTATCCCACACTGTCTTCCCCATTAGAGGTTAGCTCCTTGAAGGCAGGGGGCATGGTGGGCTTTCTTTTGGTAGCCCCAGTGGTTGGGACAGTGCCTGTGAGACTGTATGTCTGTTTATTAGCAGATTCTGCTTCTGCTGTGTGGGGGTTGGTTTAACCAGAAGGTTGGCTGTTGGGTGATTTTTATTTGAAAAATAAATTTTTTTATTATGTACTTACCAAGTGATGTTTTATTTGTTTATTTTTGGCCTTGGTGACTGTGGAAGACCATCTAGGGTGGCAGTATGGTTCAGGGGAAAGAGCACCATCTATGGAGTTGTAGGGCCTGCCTTTGGATCCTGGCTCTCCCCGAGTCTGTCTGACTTTGAGGGGGCTCACTTAGCTTTGCTGAGAGCATTAGACTGGATGACCTCATGGGACAGTAGGGCTGGCATCTCTTTACCCTCCTTGACAAAATCCTTAAAGTCTTGTTAATACTTTTTGACATAGGACATCCAGTCCTAAAGCCAAGACTAGACGAACTAATTGAGATGAGCCTTTGATGGGATTAAGGGCCCTTAATCTGAGGTCCCCAGACAGCCCCCCTTCCTACCCCCCCAACCTATGGATAGGCTTCATGGGGGCCATGAACTTGGATGGGAAAAAAAAAGATGACATCTTTATTTTCATTCACATGGAACTGAAATGTCCCGTTTCCTTCAGTTATTGAGAAGCTTTATTCAGAGGAGTAGGCCAGACTGCCAGAGGGGTCCATGATGCCAGAAATAGGGGCCCTTAGTGCGGTAGGTGCCCTGTCCCAAGGCCACTCTAGAAGCTCTCAGGCACGGCCCCCCATGATGTAGGGGCCCCTAGCCTGAGTTGTTTTTGCTGCCCCTGGTCTATGATCTTGGATGACTAGGGTGCAAGCTTCTCGAGAGCTTCTCGAGGGCAGGCCTGTCCCATTTATCCTGGTTGTCTTAGTTCCAACACAATGCCTTGAACCTGTGGGACCTGACCAGTGATTGCTAAATCAGTGAATCAGCCAGCATTTATTAAATACCTTTAGGGATAGCCAGGCCTCATTTTCATGGAGTGATTGGGGGGAGAGTTTGCATGTTTATGTACATACATAATGATAATGATATGGTGTAGAGTGCAGTGACTGAGCATTGGGCCTGTTAGCAGTGTGACCTTGGGTGAGTAATTTCATTGCTATCTGCTTCCCTTTCCTCATTTATGAAGTGGGGACAATAATAACGCCTGCCCCCCAGGGCTGTTGTGAGGATCTGGTACATAGTAGGTGCTTAATAAGTACTTAGACCCTTCCCCTTGTATGTAAAAATAAATATGAGAATTTAGAGAGTTGGCCACCCAGGGAGGGGTCTAGGAAGACTTTATGGAGAAGATGGTGCTTGAGCTGAACTGAATTCTGGTCTTGCTTCAGTGGGTTATAGATGGCGGAGATTATGGTAAAAAGTAGAGATTCGGGGGCGGCTAGGTGGCACAGTGAGTAGAGCGCCGGCCCTGGAGTCAGAAGGACCTGAGTTCGGATCCGGCCTCTGACACTTAATCCGCACAAACAAAAACCTAGCCATGTGACCTTGGGCAAGTTACTTAACCCCAATTGCCCTAAAAGGGGCGGCTAGGTGGCGCAGTGAGTAAGAGCGCCGGCCTCGGAGTTGGGATGACCCGAGATCGAATCCGGCCTCAGAAAATGAGCACCCACGCATAAATAATAACTAGCCGTGTAACCTTGAGCAAGTTACTTAACCCCAATTGCTTTAAAAAAAAAAGTAGAGATTCTATGAGAGCACAGTTAGGAGAGTCCTGGGTTCAAGTCCAGCCTCTTCTACTTCCTCTAGTGGTTTCCCTGAACGTGGGCTCTTCTTCTGTAAATGAGGTGCTGTATCTTGGGGCCTCTTGAGAGGGACGTGCAGACTCTTGGGGTCTGATCTTGGTGACTTCCAAAGCCAGACCTTGGCGGGGGGGAGGAAGCGGGGCGGAGGGTCCTCCTGTGGTAGGGTGGACAGCGCCTCTGCTTCCTCTGGCTCTGGCCTGGGCTCGTTTCTGCTTCTTGGCCAGAATGTGTCTTTCCTGGTGAATCGCAGATTCACTTCCCAAGTCTTTCTATAGAAAATGCTCCTGACAAAGAATGGGACTTGTTCTGGGGGCATTTCCTTCCTTGCTCTGGCCCTTCTGATCAGGGAGGCAGGAACTGCTGCCCCTTCAGAGGTGGCCACAGACGCCTTTCCCTGGTGGATATGATGGCCTAATGAGCTGTTGCCTGTGAAGACATTCTGTGTCCTCAGGTGGACATTTCTACTTGAAATGAAACTGATTTCACTGGTCTGCTGAATTCCTGGTGAGGAAACTCCCTTCTTCAAGAGAGATAGCTGCCTGCTCTGTAACTTAAAGCCTGAGGGCCTTGCTTCATCACTGAGAAGTAAAGTGACTTGTCCAGGGACACTCAGCTAGAACGGGTCAGAGATGGAGGGGATTCCTATATCATATTTATAGATGAGGGGACCCAAATCCAGGTTGTTCTGCCTACGTGGCCAACTCAGGCTCTACTATGTGATCTTGCCTTGCTGGCACTTTTAATAATAATATCAACTGATAATTATTAATATAACAGTATTTATATAATTAACATAAATGATATAATACTACTATTGTATATATATAGTATAATAATATTTACATCAATGGCAGCTAGCTGTGTGACCCTGGGTAAGTCACTTAACTTCTGTTTGCCTAAGTCTCTTTGTCTGTAAAATTGGGGCAATAATAACACCCCCCTCCCAAGGCTATTGTGAGGATCAAGAAAATCACATAGCCAGCACCATAAAATGTTAGCTAATAATAGGTTAATTAGCATATTAATGCCAGCACCATAAAATGCTAGCTAATAATAGGTTAATTAGCATATTAATGCTTTTGTGTGTTGTCCAAGTGCACAGCCTCTTTGCTGATAATCCAGATGTTGCTGTCCCCCTTTTTATAGGCTGTGACCTGACCAGGGTCACGCTGCTGATAACATCATAGGCAAGCTTTCGCTCTCTATGCATTATTTTCTCTGAGCCTCTTAGGAATCTTGTGATGGAGAAACAATAGTTGTTTTATTGTCCCCATTTTATAGGTGAGGAAGCTGAGGGCCAGGAGGGGAAGGGACTCACTTGTTGTCATATAGGTAATACATACTGGGGGTAGGATTTGAGCCCAAGCCTTCCTGTCAGAGCCTGCCCTCTGCCAAGACCCTGAGCCTCCAAGAGGGGCCTCCAGGAGAACGACTTATTGGCAAAGTCTGATTACAATGTAGCTAACTGGGGCAGAAGACCTAATTAAAATGCAAATCAGTTGCAAATAAACAGGTTGATTAAAGCTGAAGATCTCTGGGACTTGGAATCTCTCCACATGGAGGCCGAGGTCTCGGGCCTGGGCCTTTGGTTGGGGAATGGAGTTTGAATGCCAGGTATTTTCTCTCTGGCTCCAGGGAGATCAGGAGAGTGGAGGCAGAACTGGGCTGGTGGCTGGCATGAGTAGTTTGGGATTTTGGCAGAAATGATCCAGGCACCGAAGTGAGACCCTGCCTCCATGTTGCAGTGAGGAATCTTGTCTATTTTTATTTTTGTCTGTTGGCTTTGTGAAGACCCTTTGCTATGTCCTAGCCTTGTAGCAGCAAGGAGGGGCTTGGAGGTCACAGCCCTGGGTGGAAAAGCTGTCCAGATCAGTCTCTGCCCTCATCAACCCGTCCTTCCCTCAGCAAACAACCCTTTAGCCAAAGCTCAACTCTGACCATGTCACTTTGCTGCTGGACAGCCTTCAGTGGTCACCATCTCCTTGCCAGGTATGGAGATGATGAATGCATCCCATGACAGTTGGCTGGTTTGGGAGGGATTTTATCTCATTTATCCCATTTCTTCCTTCACAAAGTGTATATTTATGAGCATTGAAGTTTTCCTCCTGAAACTTGGCTCTCCATCCCAGTAGTCTTGTCAGAATGTGATGAATGATTGATTCCTTTGTAGAATTATGGGCCTTTCTCCTAAACTGAGGTAGGAAAGTCCAGAGGGTAGAACCAGGAGCAGTTGGGGGATGTTGCTGGGAGACAGATGTAGCCTTGATGCCAAGAAAACCTTCTTCAACACTAGTGTTGTCCCACGGTGGAACGGGCTGCCTCAGGAGGTGGTGGCTTTCCCTTCTTGGCTTGCTGAGCCCTTCTGGTGTGTGGGAGGGGCCATTCTTGCTCAGGTATGGGAAGGTCCGGATGCTGCTGGGGTCTCTTCTACTGCCATCCTTTTGAGACTGACTCATCAGTAACCTTAAGATACATCTGTCCATTTCAAGGAATGCTTTTGTACTGAAAACAATTATTTAAAACTTAAATGGATGGGTTATGCTACAAGGAAAGAATTATTAACACCAAAATCCACTGGAGAGGAGAGGAGAGACGGAGACTGAGACAGACAGTGAGGAGACAGATGGAGAGACAGCTAGAAAAGGAGAGACAGTAAGGGGGAGAGACACACACAGAAGAAGGGAAGGAGAGAGACGGAAGGAGGAGACAGACAAACAGACCAACAAACAGATGGAAGGGAGGGAATGTGCCCAGCCTTAGTCTCTGCCTGTAGGGCCCCTCCCCTACCCCCCCATCAGATTACTTTCATGAAGGCCTCTGATGGGTGACACTAGAAATGTCAGTTCCTCGTGTGTCTTAGGCCACAAGGTGCTCCAGAATTGGGCCTGCATTGTCAGGAACCAAAGGGACCGGGCCTGCCTCCTACAGATAGGAAGCTGTTCTTTAAGTCTCTCCTCAAGTCACCTTGGCCTTGTGGCTCTGTGTGTGTGTGTGTGATTTTGAGTTTTGTCTTTGTATTCCTTCCTTCCCCCTGCCCCCCATTTTTTTGTCAAGGCAGTTGGTGTTAAGTGACTTACCCAGGGTCACATAGCTAGTTAGTGTCAAGTGTCTGAGGCTGAATTTGAACTCAGGTCCTCCTGATTCCAGGGCCAGTATTCTATCCACTGTGCCAACTAACTGTCCCCCTGTCTTTATATTCCTTAGCACAGTTCCTGGAGCCAGTGGATAGGGAGGCCCAGAGGATGGAGCTGTGGGCCTGGAGTCTGAAAGGCTTATGTGCAAATCCAGCTTCAGACGCTTGCTAACTGGGCGATCCTGGGCAAGTCACATCCCCTTTTTGGCCTCAGTTCCCTCAGCTGTAGGGTGGGTATAGTCACAGCATCTAGCTGACAGGGATGTTGAGAGGGTCAAATGAGATCATTGTAGAATGCTTGGCACAGTGTCCAGCACAGAGAGGGTGCTGAGTAAATGCCTCCTCCTCCCCCTTCCCCTCAAGTCACCCTAGTTTTTGGCTCAAAAGAGAAGGGCTTCCCAGACCCGGTGTATGGGGGAGGGGCCAAGTCCAAGGAGCCGGTTTGGGGCCAACAGGCTGGGAAAGGAAGTCAGGGGAAATGAATCTGGAAAGGTGGGTGGCAATCGCATTGTGAAGGAGAAGGTGTCCTTGGCCCTCAAGGTCATAGGGAACCCATAGAGCTGTTTGGGCAGAGGAGGGACCTGGTAGACCTGCTGTGCTTCAGGACCATCACTTTGGTGGCTATGGAGAAGATGGGCTGGAGGCGGAGGCTGGACCGTGGCTCGGTGCAGTGCTGCAGGCCAGAGGCGATGAGGTCTCAGTGCCTCTCTTCCTCCCACAGCCCTGGGGACAGGCCTGCGCCCGCTCTCCAGAGCTCCAGTCTAGTTGCTTCCTGCACTAAGTCCCAGCTTTACGTTTTCTAAGATGACGTGTATGTGAAATAAGAGACGGTGTAGCGAGGGGAGCGGCACATCTTCCTTCAAATGCCAGGTGGCTACTTAGGGCCGCTGGCATTTGGGAGCTGACATTTACTCGTGACTTAATTGGATTTCTGCCTTCATTGGTCAGATTACTTGGCAACATTTCAAGAAAATTGTAAATATTCAGAAGTGCTGTTGCTCTCAAGGGCAGAGATGTAAATGTGTGGCGTGTGGGCAAGATTTTCTGAAGCCACCAACATGCAAAATAAATGGGCCAGGCCTTCTCCTCTGGGGCTGAGGCTGCTTCTTCCCCTCTGGTGGATGGGTTTGTATTTGGGGCCTTGGTTAAGTTACAAATCAAGGCTTGGCAGGGGAGGGAGCAAAAGGAGTCCCACCTTCCCCTTCCTCCTCCTTGAGAAGGCAAGCAGTTTGATATAGCTTAGACATGTGCAGTCATGTAAAACGTATTTCCAAAATATGAAGAAATTGAATAGAGGTGAATGCTGTGAGATGGGGAGGCAGGGCCAGACAACAAATCATTCCTGTAAAAGTGATTCTGGTTTAGGGGGCCTACAAGTGCTAAGTATAACAGCTACAAAGGCCACTGGGGTCTTGGGTTGTGTGGAGGGCGTGGTGTCCAGATGTGATCTGCCCTGCCCACATCACAGCTGGAATTATAGTGTGTGAAAGGTTGGGTGCCACTTTTTCAGAAGGATGAGGACTGGAGGGGCCGAGTGCAGAGCCAGCCAGTCAGGATGGTGACTGGCCAGGTGAACATACTGTATGAACTCTGGGTGTTAGCCTGCAGAAGAGAAGGGAGACCCTGGTGGTGGTTTAAAAATGATTGTCCTGCAGGAGAAGGATTGGGCTTGTTCTTCTTGGTCTCAGGGCAGTGGGTTCTCGAGAGTCAGGCCTAGACCTGACCAAAGGTTGTCTCAAATATAAGAGCTATTCCACCGAAGTTTGGGCTGCCTGGAAGAGGAGTGAGCCCCCTGTCCCTGGAGGTATTCAAGCTAAAGGTGGGTGGTCCCCTGTTAGGGATATGGGAGAGGTGATTCCTGCTCAGTTCTGCCATAGACTAGATAATAATAGCTGATGATAGATGACCTTTGAGATGCATTCCTCTTCTGAGACTGTAATTCTGTGAGGCTGAGTTAACCCCAGGCAAGGGAGACCAATATTTAACATCGCATAGAAACCTTTAAGCCTTTATTAGAGAATTTCTACAAATACCAACATTTGGGCCATAACTGGTACAACTCATAATGGATGAAAATGAAAAATTTACCATGCCCTTAATAAATAATAGTAGCATTTAAAAATCATAAGCCCTTAGTTAATAAATGTTTGAATAGATGTATGAAATTCATTTCAGTAGCATAATTTAACATGAGAGAGGTGAATAGAGGGCTGGCTGTGGAGTCAAGTTGTTCTGGGTTCAAGCTCTGCCATGTGACCATTGGAAAGCCCTGGGGAGCCATTGATCTGCCTTGGTGGATGGCATTTCCACAGTGGAAGTTCTGAACCCTGGTGAGATCACAGATCCTGGCCAGGGCCATTTAAAATTGCACTTGGTCAGGTTACAGGTGTATGAAAATGACACAAAACAGCCCGTTTCCTCAAAGATGACCTGAACAGCTTAAAGGCAAGTGTATATAGTATTTTGTTGGGCCAAGGCATTTCTTCACTCTCTGACTCCTCAGCACCCTGGAGCTTACCTTCCACTGGGTACACTTCAGCAAGCTCCCTCCCCCACTGAGTCTGTCTGACTTGTCCCAGGCTCTAGGCTGTCTCTGTGGGGCAGGTACTGCCCCTATGGACTCCTGGTGTTCTCTCTCTCCGTGGGGAGTATCCTGGAGTTCAGGAGTGACAGACACTCATCATTCCAAGAGATGAGACTTCTGGGAGCCTGGGTCACTTCTGGCCCTGTCCTGGAGGTTCTGGGGACATGGGAGGCCCAGGCACACTGGACAGCAGGGCTAGATCTGCCCTTTTATCTGAGAACTGTTACTGTTTCACTCTAGTCTTTTGGAAGGAGCTGTGCCTGGGTCAGTCCTGGGTCATTGTGCTATGATCTGAGTCCTGGAGTAGGTGAGGTCAGGGGTCAAAGTTCCATTGTCTCTTGTTTTCTGCTGGATTCCCCTTGTGTTTATGAGTTTTTCTTCCTACCCGCCCCTCAAATCCATTTTTCACACAGTTGGCAAAATGTTCTTCCTAAAGCTCAAATCTGCCTGTGAAGAAGGTTCAGTGACTCCCTATGCTCCTCATTGAAATTTAACCTGGCTCCAGCTTTCTTATTCCAGACTTCATTCTTCATTCTTCATGCCCTCTATGTTCCAGCCAAACTGAACTCGTGGTGGTAGTTCCTGGGCTTGGCGTCTTATCGATCACCTCTTTGCCTTTACCCAGGCTGTGCCCTCTGCCTGGTGTGTGCTGCCTTCTGAGCTCAGCTTGTGGATTGCTCCAGGTGCAGCTTGACATCAAAAGTCTGCTTCTCTGTTTTCAAGTTCTCTTTTCTAGTAGGACCCAAGACTGGCATTGTTCTTTGTTTTCATCTTTGCATTGCCAACAAGTCACCAAGCAGTAAGTGGCTGCTTGTGCCAGGCCCTGGGCCCAAGGATAGAAGGAAAGGCAAAAGACAGTTGCTTCTCTCAAAGAGCTCACAGCCCAATGGCTGGCACTTAACACTCTATCACTGGCATACAGTTGGCACTTAATAAATGCTTGTTGTATTAGCCTTTAATTCACTGTATATAATGAATAATTTCTCAACTGAAGTAGAATTAGCTCTAATGATAACAAACAAATACTGTTTCGTGCCCCCAAACCCTCCTGCTAACCCATCTGGATGGTTCTCTGTTTTGCTTCCAGAGTGTGGACAGCTCGTTCTCTCCCTTCCTGGGCCATGCTACCCAGGAGCACCTTGTGGAGTGTTGGTAGCCAGTAGTCTTCCATCAAGAGAAAGAAAAGAGCTTCCCTTCAGTGTGAGTAAAGATTTCTCTGACATCTGAGAAACTTGCCTGTTAGGTGATGTCTTTTTCAGACACAACATTTGAAATTTCTTATTTGTTAGAAGTCTGAACATGCACATTGTAGGGGGTTGCTCTCCCTACAATGGATGTGAAAAATGCACAACATCCATGCCTAGGGAACAGTGTAAAAGGTTTTGTACCTCAGTGCTTGGGGTGGGGAGGGTGTGTGTGTGTGCACGCGTGTGTGTGTGCTTGCGTGCGTGCCCCTCCTTTGGCAGCCCCTTCTCTGGGTACCTTGTTTTCTGTGTGGATTGTGGCCATGGGCCTTTCTTGCTGTTTCTTCAGGATGTCCAAGGATGGGTGATACCATCATCATGGGTGATACCATCAGTAGGGGTGATACCATCAGATGGGTGATACCATCAGTACTCCTCAGTGGAGTCCATGGTCTTTCTGTGAAAGTTTCTGAGACTGAAAAATTCATTAGTGTGTAGCCCAACTGGGAGATGAACTTTCTTCTTTCTAAAATAAGTTTTATTGATGTATTTTTTTGCTTTTATAGTGTAATCATATTTAGGTGTTTTTTCCCCATGACTGTCATATTTGGAACTGAGTTTTCCCCTTGTAACAGAGAAGAACAGTTAAGCCAAGATAAGGGAAACAGCAGTCTCATATGATGATGTATGTACTATTCTGTTCCTGTAGTCTCTCACCTTCCTGAAGAGAGGAGGGAGACACGAATTTCATTATCTGTTCTCTTGAACCAAAATGTATTATTATTTAATCAAATAATTATCTTATTATGATTATTTTTATTAATCAAATAATTATTTTATTTAATTATTTTAATTAACATTTGTTATAACTACTAAAAAATTGACTTCCTTTTAGGGATGTGTGTATGCGAGAGAGAGAGAGACAGATACACACAAATGTTCATGAACATAGGGGAACTGGTCATTAGGTGAGAAGTGGGTAGCCATAACTAGTCCTGAGCCAATAATAGTGCTATTGCCCACAACACCAGTGAGCACTTTATGGTTTAAAAAGTGCTTCTTTCATAACAGCCCTGTGAGCTGGGTGTACTTTTATTCTCACTTTACAGAAATGGAAACTGAGGCATAGAGAGATAAGGTGACTTCCCCATACCGCTAGAGCGTGATTGGGGCAAGATCCCACCTCAGGTCTTCCTGACTGGAGGTCCTGTGCTCGCTCCACTGGGCTCCCTTTGGGGAGGACCCTGGGTTTCTTCCATGGTCCTTGGGGGCACCAGAGGGAGCCTGCAATGCTGTGAGAAGGAGCCGGAGCAGCTGAGGACAGACTTCCCTGGAAGGCTGGGAGAGGGCAGGCGTGGCTCCTCCTCTCTTCTTCCTTGTGGCTTCTCCTTCCTGCATAAGCAGATTCCTGTTGCTCTTGGTTTCTTTCCACACAAACATCAGAATGTGTATCTGTTTATGGGCTCACAGGAGGAGCCCCAAGTTATTTGGCTTCTTTGGGAGAAAGGGAGGGGGCAGAGACAGGGCAACCTTGGCCAGAGAGTTGAAAACAACCCAGAAACCAAATGCAAAGTCGGGGTCAGTGTATGCAAATCAACACTGGAGACCTCAGAGTGATGGCAAAGCCACTGTAGCCAGAGGACCTGACTCTGGACTCCCATTCAAATGAGGAAACCTCCCTACAGGGTGCTGTCATAATTCCAACCCCCCCAGTAATAGCTGGCATTTCTACTGCTCTCTAAGGTGTGCAAAGAACACTTTACAATGATTATAGCCTGGCAGGTGGGTGCTGTGATTAGCTCTGTTTCACAAATGGGGAAACTGCGGCACAGAAAAATTGAGTGGCTTAGGCAGGCTCACAGAGCCAGGAAGCACCAGGGCCAGGATCCAAGCTCAGGCTTTCCTGATGCCTAGGCTGGGATTCTCTCTGCTTTGCCACTCTGCTGTCCCTGAGGTAAGAGGTGTGCGGGCAACTCCCTATTTCTGAAGTCAGCTTATTTTTGGCACCTCTAGAGAGGTGGGGAAACAGCTGGAGACAGATCCTTTGTGCTTTGCAGGGCAGGGCCATGCCTTGTGTAGATGTTGGGTGGAGTGGGGAGGGTTCTCAAGAGGCCTCTTTGGTTCTGAGTCTCTCTTATGATAGGTGGTAGTCACTGGTGGTTGGCTGGCTCAAGACCAAAGGTGGGGGTGGGGGAGGCAATCGAATTTTCCAGGAAAGGGTAGGCAGATTAGAGGAAGTAACTGTAGGCAATATTGTGCACATCTCATGGGTGAAGAAACTAAGTTTCGGAGAAGTTTGTAGGGTTATCAGTCTAGACTCTGAAGGAAGCTCAGAGACTATGGGTGAGGAGACTGAAGCTTAGGGAGGGTGAGAGAGCCAAAGTAAGCCATTGAAACCCCACCTTCAGAAGTCAGAGCCAGTGGTTAAGTGACTTGCCCAGGGTCACACAATCAAGAAGTAGCCAACATTCAGAATTTTCTTAATCTAGGAATGGACGGACAAATGGACAGTCTTTTGATAGATGTAGGCTTAGTGACCTAAGGAATTAAATGGTTCATAAGTAGAATAAACTGTTGTGCTAGACTCAATTCCATAAGGGTAAGGGCTATATTTTTCTTTAAAGTTTTTTTTATTGTTTTCTTCTTTTATTTTCATATCACCAATATTTCTGCGTATGCTCCCTTCTTCTACCAGTGTTGAATCCTCCTGTCATCCCAATAGCAGTTAATTAAAACCAGCTGATACAATTATCATGTCTGTGTATGCCACACCTGTAGTTCCCCACCTCTCTCCTTAGAGGATGGTCTGTTTTCTGGTCATTGCAGTAATTCAGAGTTTGGCTTCCCTGGACTGTCCTTTCCCTTGCTTTTTCTCTCTAGAGTTCTCCTGGTTCTGCTTCCTTCACCCCGAATCTGTTCATCCCAATCTTCTGGGACTATCTCTTCTTGTTTTAATCCTCCATCACACTTGGCATGGGCCCCACATGTAGCAGGTTCTCAGTTACTATTTATTGAATGGATAAATGAAGTTTACTGAGGGACCTTGTGAAGGTATTTCTAAAGGGCCCTTGGAGACCATGCCTGATACCATCCAGTGGTACTCTGAGGTGCCATCCCTGTCCAGGGGGATGATGCCACAGAAGGCATACTTGAAATTCTAATTAATGTCTGCCTCTAGGGTTCTTTGCCTTTTTGGTGTTATAGATCTCTTTGGCTAACTGGTGAAGCCTGGGGAGCACTTCTTGGAATACTATTTTTAAATGCATAAAATAAAATATATTGAATTACCAAGGAAAGTGATTATTTTGAAATACAGTTATCAAAATACTTTTCCCCCTTTTTAAAAAACTAAATTATTTTTTGGTTTTCAACATTCACTTCCATAAATTTTAAATTTTCTCCCCCTCCCTCCTTCATCTCTCCCAAAGACAGTTTGCAATCTGATATGGGCTCTACACATATATTCCTGTTATGCACATTAGTCATGTTGCATAGAACAATTACAATGAATGGGAAAAACCACGAGAAAGAAAAAAATATAAAACAAAAAAGAAAATAGTCTACTTCACTCTGCATTCATACTCCATATTTCTTTCTCTGGATGTGACTGGTGTTTTCCATCATGAATCCTTTGGAATTGTTTTAGGTCTTTGCATTGCTGAGAAGGGCTAAGTCTATCAAAATCAGTCATCACACACTGGCTGTTCTCCTGATTCTGCTGATTCTGCTCCCCTCACTCAACATCAGTTCATGTAAGTCTTTCCAAGTTTCTCTGAAGTCCATCTGCTTCTCATTTCTTATAGCACAATAGTCTTCCATTACATTCATACACCACAACTTGTTTAGCCATTCCCCAATTGATGGGCATTCCCTCAATATCCAGTTCTTGGCCACCACAAAGAAAAACAAAACTGCTGTAAATACTCTTGTATATGTGGGTCCTTTCCCGTTTTTGATCATCTCCTTGGGATATAGCCTAGCAGTGGTATTGCTGGGTCAAAGGGTATGCACATTTTTATAGCCCTTTGGGCATAGTTCCTGATTGCTCTCCAGGATGGTTGGATCAGCTCATAGCTCTACCAACAATGCATGAATGTTCCAATTTCCCTACATCTCCTCCAGCATTGATCATTTTCCTGTTTTGCCATGTTAGCCAATCTAATAGGTATGATGTGGTACCTCAGGGTTGTTTTGATTCCCATCTCTAATTAATAGTGATTTAGAGCATTTTTTCATATGACTATACATGGCATTAATTTCTTCCTCTGAAAACTGCCTGTTCTTATCCCTTATGAAAAAACTTTTTGAAAACAAAAAGCCCAACCAAATTGATTAACCCAAGTTAGGAACTTCTGGTCCAGGCCAATGGATGGGATCTAGGCCTGACCAAGGACTTTGGAGCTTCATGGTGGATATGAAGCCTGGCCAAACCAACCTCAAATTTTATTTGTCTTAAATAAGATAAGGCCCAACAGCAAGAGCAGTAATTCTGGTCATTGGTCATAAAGTTTGGCGTGGAGTAGACTAGCTCTGGCACCTTCCTTGGGGTCCTTATCCCTCCATCTGCTTACTCACAATTGGTGAAAGCTTACCCTGGTTCCATGATTTCAGCATGTGCCCTGTCTGAGGTAGTTAGGCATGAGATTTTTTAATCAGGACCAAGCAGGTTGCTTGTTGTGGCTTGGAGGTGACCCTGGGCTCTCCGAAGGTGTGCCTTGGATGGCAAGAACTGACAGGTCCTTGCCAAGCTGGTATTTTTTTCAGTAGGCGCTGGGGCTGTTGTCTCTGTTGTTTGAGGACCAGCCCAGCTAAGCTGGGAGAGACTCCTCCTGGGTAGGGGGTGTGGTCTACACTGTGAGGGATGATTCCAGAGCCATCATTAGAGGCTGAGGATGCCTGTGCTGGGCCAGGCCATCATCCCTCCAGCCCAGGCCCCCATTAGAAGGGGAGCTTCTTGAGGTAAGGGATTGTCTGACTTGTTCTATTTGAGTGAATGGAAAAATAAATACTTACTAGTTCTGGCCCTTCACTGTGAGGATAGGATGGAGTCAGCCCTCAGGGAATGATTTCCATTCCTAGGAGAAGGCCTCTGAAAGCTCCTTCTGAGTGGTGACTGAAGATACAGGCAGAGCTTGTTTTGAAATGAAATGTTTTGAAATGAAAATAAGAAAAACTGATTGGTGGCCATTGTTCAGGTAGGCAGCAGTTATCACACACAGAGGGAGGATGGTAGAGTTCACACCGAATGTAGTTTATCCCACAAGGTTGCTTTGGCTGCTGTTAGGAATCCCTTTGGGAGTTTGTGCATCTGGAGGGAAGAGGAAATTCAGGATTTGGGAGCAAAGGAGGGTGTGTGTGTGTGTGTGTGTGTGTGTGTGTATGTGTGCATGTGTGTTGTGTTGTTTGTGTATATGTGTGCGCGCATGCTTGTGGGGTGTGTGCATGTGTGTGTGTGTGTGTGTGTAAAAGAGAGAGAGATGGAGGTGGGGGTGGAGGAAGGGAACGAGAGAGAGCATCTAATAATTAATATTTCTTTCCTCCAACCTCCTTTGACAGTCTGTAGCTCTAATAGAATTGACATTTTTAAAAAAGCAACTTTTCTTTTCAGTTCCAAATACTTTACCTGCGTTTTCCTTGCACACTCTCCTCCCAGGCAAGAAAAGCAAAGCTCATTCAAATATTCGGTCATGGCGTATTGTTTCTTTTTAAACAGATCTGGATTTCCCCCCCTCCCGATCACTCCTCTCTCCCCCTTGGAGCATCCCTGGTGTATTGCTTTAAAAAATTGAAACATGAATTGTTATTGATCTCTTGGTGCTTTTTTAAAATTCAGGGTCGGGGGTTCTGAGAGTTCTGTTCAGTGCTGGCTTTTTCTATCATATAGGAGACATGGTACTTGAGCCGGACCTCACTGCCTTACACTGTCTCTAGTGGGAAATAAAACTAAGAGGGCAGGCTGAAGAGTCGGTCCCATGGCTCTCTGATTAGATTCCGTGCCTCAGGGGGATGTGATGCTTGCTTTTATCTGGCTGGAAGGACTAAAGAGGCAAGCAGGTTTTAGCTAGCCTTCATTATTCCCTGGTGATGCCTCCCCAAGGTGTAACTCCAGCCTGGAGCTCTCCTCCCACCTGGCCAAGGCCTTGCAGGATGCCTCCGTCTACACCTGCTGCAGCCTCAGTGTCAGGACTTTGTATTGAGGACCTTCGGCCCTCACACCATCACCCTGGTCACTGCAGTGGCTGCTGGAGTAGGGGGCGGGGTCTGCCTGCCTCCAGTACCCACTGCAGTCTTTCCTCCGTTGATCTTCCTAGAGGCCCAAGCTTGTCCGTCCCGTACGGGATAAAGTCCAGGCGCTCTGTGTTGCGTCCAGGAGCAAATAGAGCATTCTCAGTTTGGCATTGGAAGCCCCCTCTCCCTTTCCAGTTGTCTGCCACTTTATTTCCACCATACTTGCTTTGATCCAGTGCCCCCGGCCTCCTGGCTGGTCCATGGACAAGACCCTCTATCTCTTGGCTCTGGCCGTCCCCCATGCCTGGAGTGCTCCCCCTCCTCTGCGATTGCTGGCCTCCCCGGCTGCCTTTAAGTCCCCCTTTCATACTGGCAGCCTTTGCTCCAGTGCCTCCCCTCTGAATCATTCCTCTCTGTCCTGTCTGGAGCTGTGTATTTGTTGGCATGTTCTCTCCCTTTGGTGTGAGCTCCTGGAGGACAGGGGTATTCTCTGGCCTCTTAGTATCCGTGCCTGCCATGTAGTGGGGGCTCCCAAAATCTTTCTGACTGATTGGACGAAGCTCTTTGCAGGCACAGACAGCGTCTGGTTTCCTCCTTGTAGCCTCAGCCAGGAGCACATCCCATGGCTAGGCTCTCTCAGGAATAATTGAAGGCAGGATGACATAGGGAAAAGAGTGATAGATGCGGAGTCAGGGGGCCTGGGTTCAGACCCTGTCTTTGTTACTTAGTTTGCAACATTTTCCTTATCTCTGAGAGCCTTGGTTTCTTCCTTAGTGAAAGGGCAGTGCTGCTGCTTGTGGTCCCTGCCTCCCATGTTGCGGTATGAGGTGCTTTCTAATCTGAGTTACTGGCACTGTGATGATGGGGATGGCTGACTGGTCACTCTGGATGCTCCCTTTGGACTTCATCGAGTGCTCCTTCAGGAAAGGACAGAACATACCCAGAAAATAGCATTGACTCACTTCCTACATTGGCAAATTCCATTCTGAAGAGGGTTGCAGGTAACTCAGCACATCGTCCTCCTTCCACAGCTGGGAGTCAGGAAGGAGCCGAGTTCAGGAGCCTCCTCTGCCCCTCACTGGCTACATTAAGAGGGGCACATTGCTTTGGTTCTGTGCCCTGTGGGCGTCATACCTGCAGCGCTTACCTCAGCTGGGCTCAGCCACTGTGATGCAGGGAAAGCATTTTGTAAACCATAAACTATTACATAAATGTCAAATTAAATTGATAATACTGAATGGCTGTGGAGTCAGATTGAGCCAAGCTGCAGAGGGGGAAGGGAAGATGGAACGTTGACCCTTGGGGCCAGTGGACTGCTCTCCAGAATGGAATGCAGTGTTTCTGGCAATGCTCTGTTGTTTCTTGGTGGACCACGCACTGAATGACTGTTCCTGCTGAGGCCCATGAGAAGATAGACCCCAAAAGTAGGCTGACCTACCTCCTTGGGCTCAGTAAGTTGAGTACCCTAGATTTGTAGGTAGGTAATTTAACCTGGGTCTGGTGCTTTGGTCTCTCATCCAAAAAAAGAATTCTCTAGATTTGTTCTAAAACACGTTGCTATGGGGAAACTCATGCTGTTTTTTGAGAAGCCCTTGGTTTCCAAGGCCTGGTGCTGCTTCACACAGGGAGCTATTTTTGGAGAAGCAACCATTGGCACCGAGTGGCCCTGCTCCAAGGAAGGCAGAACCATGGGGCGCCTGCTGGCTTCTCTGGATCTGGCTGCTTTTACTCAGGGGCCCCCTCTCTGTCCTTGCCTCAGACCCTTCAGTGGCCCGGATTTGGGCCTTTGGTTGTGGTGCCTTGGCATTGGAGAGTTTGCTCCTCCTCCTTATAGGAGAGGGAGCTCATGTAGTGGGAAGCATGGAATTAGGGGAGAGACGTAGGTTCAGATTCTGCTTTTGAGACTTAGTGTCTGTGTCTTCTTCAGTGAATTTGAGACTGAGTTTCTCCTTGGTGAAATGAGCATAAGAATAGCTCCATCCCCCAGACCCATCTGTTGGGGGCTCCAATGAGAAGAGAGCATGAAATGCTTTGGAAACCTTAGTCTCTGTGAGTCTTAGCAGTAGGAGGGGCTTGGTGACTGGGCGAGTGGGCGATTAGGCAGGTGCTAGGGGGATAATGACCAAGGTGAAAGTCAGTTCCGGCTGGCCGGGAGAGAGAGCCCACCGCCATGGCGGCCCTGCCTGTTTTGGGCGCCCTCCTGGTCTGAGCAGCCCTCTGGGTCCCTGGCCCTCTCGTTGGCAGCTGATGAACCTTTGTCTATCCCTCCGACACCTGAGTTTGCTCTGTGAGCCAAAAAAAGGGCAAGCCATGAATCTTTTACAAAGTCTGCTCACTTTACCAAATGCTTGTGATTGAGCAGGGCCTTGCCTTGGTGTGAGTAGTCCGTCAGCAAAACTTATTTATTAAGAGTCCTCCACAATATGGAAATCTGTTTGGAGTGACTTCAGTATCCTGTCATGGGCCTTCTCAAGGGGTGGGAGGGGCAGAATTTGGACTGAGAATTTTAAAAAATGAATGTTAAAGCTTTTTTACATGTAATTTGGAAATATTTAACAAAGTAAATAAAAATTTTTAAAATGGGTTATTACATGCTGGTACTGGAGATAGAATGAAAGGCAAAAACCCATAGTCCAGTGAATGAGAGAGACAGTATACAGCTATGTTATTAGTTTTGACAGGCTGGTAGCAGACTAACAAAGCAGATTTGATTCTAACATCATTCTTCATTGCCTTTAAACAGAATCCATTCTTCCTTCCTTCCTTCCTTCCTTCCTTCCTTCCTTCCTTCCTTCCTTCCTTCCTTCTCTCTCTTTCTTTCTCCTTCTGAAAACATTGTAGAATGTAATTTTTCTTTGTAGAGGCCCAGAAGACCCTGCCTGATAAGTAAAATAAAAGTTCTTATTTCCCAACAATGAGTGGGGTATGATTAGTATACCCAGCATTCCCTTGTTGGAAGTTAGTTTGACTACATCCCTGAAAAGGCTCCCAGCAGGCAGATTCACACTAAGGTGTGACTACTGTGAGATTCTCCCCTCCTCACCCAGTGCCTCTTCTGTTTCTTTGGACAGGCCCTCACTAAGCCCAGAACCTCTCCTGCCTCATCTCACCCCCTTGGAATATCTTCCTTCTCTTCTCAGCTCAGTTCCCAGCTCCTAGGGGCACCTTTCCTGGACCAACCCTTTCCGCCTGACCCTGAAAATATTTGTATTTACTTTGTATTGAGCTGCTAGGTGGTGCCACAGTGCCCAGAGTGCCAGGCCTGGAGTCAGAAAGACTCATCTTATTGAGTTCAAATATGACCTCAAGCACTTTCTGGTTAGGTGACCCTGGATAAGTCACTTCACCCTGTTTGCCTCAGTTTCCCCATCTACAAAATGAGCTGGAGAAGGAAATGACAATCCCACTCCACTGTCTTTGCCAGGAAAACCCTGAAATGGAGTCATGCAGAGTTGGACACTGCTGAGCAGTGACAATATTTTGTATCATCTTCTCGGTATAAACTTTGTGTCTTTCTAGGAAGTAGAATGTACACTCCTTGAGGGTGTGGGCTATTTTATTTTCATCTTCGTATTTCCAGTATCATCTCTGGTACCTAGTAGGCACCAAATAAATATTGGTTGCATTGAGTTGATGCATGCATGAATGAGAATTAATTAAGCTTTTGCTACAGTGTAGACGAGTCCAGTGTTGAGACCTTCTTGAAAGGAGGAGGGAAGCCCGCCCTTGGACACAGCCAGAGTGGGACTTTTCTGGCCTCATTGTGGTCACTGAAGGCCAGCTTTGCCCGAGAGATTTCAAATCTCTTTCTCTGCCTTTGGAAGGTCACCTAGGGCTATAAAGCCACTCGGGGTCGTTCCACACTTGATGGGCATTTACTAATTGCCCTGGGCACTCAGCTTCTGAGACTGGTCCTTTGTCATCGCTGCTGTATGTGCCTGGCTAACCTTGAAACGCAGCTGCCTTCTTTGGCAAAAACTGTCAGAGTGAGTTGAGATGAAAGCAGCCTCTTTCCACAGGTATGGGTAAATATTTTGTCAGGCTTGTGATAATAAACTTTTAAGAAATATTTATTTATTTTTAGTTTTCAGCATTCACTTTTATAAGATTTTTCTCCCCTTCCCCCCCGATGACATGCAATCTGACCATACGTGTATGATCTGTAGTAAATATATTTCCACATTAGTCATGTTGTAAAGAAAAATTAGAACCAAAGGGAAAAACCCTGAGAAAGAGACAACCAAAAAAATGAAAAATAGTATGCTTTGATCTGCATTCAGACTCCAGAGTTCTTTCTCTGTATGTGGAGAACATTTTCCAGCATGAGTTTTGGAATTGTCTTAGACCCTTGCATTGCTGAGAAGAGCTAAGTCTATCAAGGTTGATCATTGTATGGTGTTCCTGTTACTGTGTACAGTGTTCTCCTGGTTCTGCTCACTTCACTCAGCATCAGTTCATGTTAGTCTTTCCAGGTTTTTCTGAAGTCCACCTGCTCATCATTTCTTGTAGCACAATAGTATTCCATTACATTCATCTACCACAATTTGTTCAGCTGTTCCCCAGGGGATGAGCATCCCCTCAGTTTCCAGTTCTTGGCCACTACAAAAAGACTGCTATAAATATTTTTGTTCGTGTGGGTCCTTTTCTCGTTTTTATGATCTCTTTGGGATACAGCCCTTGAAATGGTATTTCTGGATCAAATGATAAGTTTTCAAAAATGAGTTGTACTAATTATCACTGGATTATTTGCTGTGATCCTAGAGTGATGGGTGAATGGTTTAGCTGTAAAACTGTTCTTGGGCTCATGGATTTAAAATCACAAGGGATCTTGGGCAGCCACTTATCCAGCCTTCTTATTTTACAGATGAGGAAACTGAGGACAAGGGCTGTAGTGTGACTTGGTGAAGGTGACACAGCTAGTTAAGTGTTTGGGGATGAGCTAAAGTCTGAGAGCCAGGATGTGAGTGAGCCCGTGATTCTGCTTTCCCTTTAATGTCTTGTGAGCTGTTAAGGTTTTCTCCTGGGCAGAATGAAGATGGCATTTGCACTGGGCGCCACCACTCAGTATTACTGTGTCCCTCAAGGGCCTGAGGGCTCCAGTTAGCCTCCATCAGGTTTGGTAGCTTTCTCATTGAGATCAGCTGGCTTCTTTCTCAGTCTCCTCTCTTGCCATGCATGTCCGCCATATTGTTTCTCCCTTCTCCTTGATTGGGCTTCTCAAGGGAAGGAACCATCTTTGGATTTCCTGTCCCTGGCACAGTGCCTGGCACAGAGGAAGTACTCAGTAGATGCTTGCTGAATGCATGTTGTCTATTGAGGTGTATATGTATTGTGTATGTTTGGTGGGGGATGAGAGGACAGGGCTGGGAGAGCCTACATTGATGAAATCACGGATCTTAAAGTTATTTTTTTTTATTATTGTCTTAGATGCTACTTGGAACCCTAGATAAGCAATGGGACATCTGTGGGTCTGTGTGACCTTGTTCAAGTCATGTACCTTCTCCAGGCCTTAGTTTCTTCATCTGTATAAAACAAAGTTGGACTAAATGATCCTCTTAAAACTTTAAAGCCCTGCTCAAATGTCACTTATTGTTGTATTATATATGTGTGTGTGTGTGTGTGTATATATATATTATATGTAATATTATTATAAATGTATGATTCTGATGTGTGATTGGGAACACACTGAATAAGAAGAAGTAACATTTTTAAAGAGAACACTTGAGCTATTTTTCCCTCTTTATAAATATGGATTTTTAAAAATCTTCCTTGACAAGTACAAGTATTTATAAGCTCGTCAGGTGATAGGTTTAGAACTGAAAGAGACCTGGGAGACCCCAACAGGGAAGTGATTGACCCAAGGTCACCCAGGCAGTCTGGGATTTGAATCCAGGTCCTCAGCCCCCCAGTTCAGCTCCTCTCCCCTCAGCCCACAATGCAGATGAGGAAGGAGTATTAAGATAAATTCCCAAACCTGCAAAGATTGTGAATGATGGTCCATGTACCTGTGTCATGGCAGCCCTGACCCAGAGGATGCTTTTGTTGACTTGCACAAATCAGTCTCCGCATCACCCTTGTCTTTCTGGCGCCTTTTGACCTTTTTCTGTCTAAAAAATAGCAGCTTGTTTCAGTAGTTGTTTCTGTAAAGAAAGGACTCGCTGTCACCATGGCTTCACAGATCTCCATGCTGATATGGCATGAAGTGAACTGGGCGGTTGGGCCCCTTGATATGAGATGGTGAAAAATAGGTTTTAATATCCTTTGTCCCTGAGCCTGCATGGGCGTAGCTCCCAGCAAAGGCTCAGTCTAATCAGACTGAGATGAGAAAGGCGAGCGTTGAAGGGGTGCCTATTAACATCTTGGGCAGCCCATCTCAGGCACTGGCAGCCTGAGAACTCTCTACAAGGGGGAGCTTTTACTGTAATTATGATTCTTCAGTCCAGCCCCTTGCCCCCATTTTACAGATGAGTACACTGTGGTCTAGGATCCAGAAGTTACGACAAGGCCACGCCGGCTCCCCGTTTCTGGTAGGCAGCTGAAGTGACTTGCTCAGAATCTCCGGGCTAGTAAGTGGCAGAGCCAGGATTTGGTCTCAGGCCCTCTGACTGAATCCATTCCTCTTGCATTCATTCTGTTCCTGGTGAAATGCTCCAGTGGGCTTTGGGAGTTTGGTTAAAAACTCTTTAATGAAAGAGAAAATTTCAATTACTTTAATTACTTTTAAAAAGTCGATGCCACAAGGAGAAGGGAAGGGGTTGATTGGGGGAAAATGTTTTTCATTGGTCATTGTTCAGTTGTTTCAGTCGTGTCTGACTCTTTGTGGCCCCATTTGGGGTTCTCTTGGTTTGCCATTTCTTTCTCTAGCTCATTTGATAGATGAGGAAACTGAGGCACTGACTTGCCCAGGGTCACACAACTAGTCAGTGTCTGAGGCTGGATTTGAACTCATGAAGATTAGTTTTCCTGATTCCAGGATGAGTGCTCTGTCCACTGTACCACCTGGTTGATTTTCCCAGGTGCGCCACATCAGTTAACTGTGTTAATAAATAAGCATTTATTAAGCTTCTCTGTTCTGTGCCAGGCACTGTGCCAAATGCTGAGATTACAAACCCCAGAAGGAAATAATCCCTGTATTTCTGATAACAAAAAAAACCTGATGTTTGATATTGCTGTGTGTGTGTGTGTGTGTGTGTGTGTGTGTGTGTGTGTGTGTGTGTGTAAACACACGTCTGTATAATGGAACTAACACAAATAGAGACAAGCAAGAGTCATTTCCTAGTAGATCGTTGGTCAAAGGATATAAATAAACAGTTCATGGGATTTAGAGCTGGAAGGAATCTTAGAAGTCAAAAGATGAATTGAATACTATTAATAGCTATCTGAAAGATTGCTCCAAATCACTGATTGTAAGAGAGGCACAAACAAAAATAGCTTGAGGGCTTCCTCTCACATCCAGCGAATTGGTCAAGGTGTCAAAAGAGAGGAACAATCCCTGCTGGAGGATTCTGGGAAGACACTCATACCCTGTTAGTGGAATAGAGTTGTTTGAGCCAGTCTGAAAAACACTTTGGAATTATAAAGGGACTAAAATGTCCATCTGTTTGGACTCAGAGATGGCACTACCAGGCATATACCCCGAGAAGAAGTCTTTTTCCAGACTATTTATAGTGGTAGTTTTTATGGTAGCAAAGACAGGAGACAAAGTTTGTGCCTGTTGAAGGTTGGGGAATGGCTAGCCAAGCTGCAATGCCTGAATGCAAAGGTGTGTTACTGGGCCATAAGCAATGACCTATAGGAGAATTTGAAGAAACCTAGGAAAATTTGCATCAACTGATGTAGACTGAAGTTAGCAGAATGAGGAAAACAGTGTCACACAGCGATTACAATAATGTAATGAATGGTTTGTGATTAAAATGAATAGGAGGGAAGATGAGGAAACAGCCCTCCCCTCACTATTGCAGCAGATGTGGGGGACAGTGGGTGTGGAGTGTTGGCCCAGTGGTGGTTTTGCTTAGTTTTTTTCTCCTCTTTGCCAATAGGAGAAGGCTCAATGGGTAGGGAAGGACATATCTGGAAAAAGCTAATGCTAAAAGGGATAAAAACTTAGAAAAAGCCCCTCATTAATGATGCTTTTGCTGTAAGACCTTTTTTCCCCTTCATGCTGTCAGGAAGCTTAATTGTTTGTTTTAATGGGAGATGACTAATCTGGAATAATTTTGTGAAGAATTCCTTAATTGTTTCAGTTGTGTCTGAATCTCCATGGCCCCATTAGAAGTTTTCTTTTCTTTTCTTTTTTAAAGCAATTGGGGTTAAGTGACTTGCTCAAGGTTACACGGCTAGTCATTATTTATGTGTGGGTGCTCATTTTCTGAGGCTGGATTCGATCTCGGGTCATCCCAACTCTGAGGCCGGTGCTCTTACTCACTGTGCCACCTAGCCACCCCCAAAGTTTTCTTGGCAAAGATACTGGAGTGGTTTCTTCTCCAGCTCATTTTACAGATGAGGAAATTGAGGCAAGCAGGGTTACATGACTTACCCAGGGTCACACAGCTAGGAGGTGTCTGAGGTTGGATTCGAACTCAGAAGATTCCTGACTTTAGGCCTGGTACTCTGTGTACTGTGGTACTACCTAGTTGCCCCAAAGAGTTCCTTAAGATGAAAAATTCAGTTACTTGGAAGCATCTTCACTTTAGGAGAAATCTAAGAGTTTTATGTTATATGTGAAAGTGTGTGTATGATGGAAGCAGCTTGGGCCAGTAGGGAGAGGCTGACCTTGGAAGCTTGGAAGCCTGGGACTGAGACCTGTCTCTTGCCATTTAACTGTCCTTGGGTTTCATGATGATGTTTGACTCTGGGCGCCATGCCTTATGGGACTCACTGAGCTGATAAGTTGTAGAGGAGATGGCAGTCTACTTTGGAGGAGAGAGTTTCCATAATGGAAGTTCTCCATACTGATGATGACACAGGTCAGAAAACACCCTTTCCCTCCACCTGAGAATGAGATGGTGGGTATAAAATGCTTTACAAACTTCTACAAATGTCAGTTATAATTATTATTTGATTATTTCCTCTTCATAGGACCATAGATTGAGAAGTAGAAGGAAACTTAGAGGTCATTTTGTGCTGGAGGTCATCCCTTGTTTTACAGATTGGGAAACTGAGGCTTGGAGAGGTTATGGATGTTAAGTGACTTTTCCAAGGTCACAGGATGTACTCCTTTGACAAAGGAGGAAACTGAGACCTAGAAAGACAAGTGACTTGCCCAGTACCCTCAGGTAGGATCTGGGATTCAAACTCAGAACCTCCAGTTCTAATTTTTTTTTTCTTTTTGGAGGGTAATTGGGGTTAAGTGACTTGCCCAAAGTCACACGGCTAGTTTTTGTGTTAAGTGTCTGAGGCTGGATTTGAACTCAGGCTTTCCTTACTCCAGGGGCGGTGCTCTATTCACTGCAGCACCGAGCTGCCCCATGTCTAGTTCTAAATTCAGAATGCTCAAAGGCCCAGGTGGGAGCTCCTGGGAATCCAAGGTTGACTCTGATGGCCACTGGGGCTCCCCCTCAGCATGGGGAGGCATCTGATTTGCAGGAGCCCCATGGCTTCTGGCGAGTAGCCTCACTTGCCATGAGGAGGCAGCGGTTTTAATTAGATAATGAGCATCTATTGAATGCTAGGTCCTCCCCTGCTCTCTGAGGCTCTGCTCCTCTCCAGTGGCTCTGGGAACCTCTCCCTAATTATATTCTGACTAACCAGCGGTGGGAACTTTGCCCACAACACTCCCACCCTCCTGTGAATTGCTGTGTACTAAATTGGGAAATTGGATTCCCCTTAGAAAGATGTATGGCCTGTTATTAACACATGAAAAGGAACAGGGAGTGGGGAAGAAAGCAGGAATCCCCTAGTCCCGTCTGTCCAGTTCCCACTGCCATCATCTAGCTTTGGGACCTTGAAAGAGACATTGAATCATTTGAGTCTCAATTGCAAACACTGGGGAGATGGAGATCTCAGGGGATCCTCTTGGGTTTAGTGCTTTGGCGACTTTGCCTTTCAGCTCATGCCAGGCTCATGGGATCATACATTATTGAGCACATCTCCACCCTTCCCTCCCCCAACTGGTCAGTGAGCAGGAATTTCAGCCTAGGGTAAAAACCTAGCCGGAGATTTCTCCGTCTCCCTGACCTTTTTCCCCTGAACTAGGTAATGTGTGTTTGTTTGATTAAAGTAAGCTTGTTAACCCATTTTGAGTTGCTTTCCTTTTGAAAAGCAGATCTAAGAACCTGTGTTGGCAGTCACCCTGGGGATATTGGGGTGCTTGCTGCTACAGTGTAGCATTTCCCCATGGCACCATGTGGTCTTTCTTGTTTTACAAGTGGGGAAACCAAGGCACAAAGAAAGAAGGGAAAGTGACAGAGTCAGGGTCTCAATCCAAGTCTGCTGACTCCAAATCCAGGCTTTGTTTTCATTATACTAAGCTTCTCTCAGGACAATGTCTTTCATCGTAGGGTTTCATTTTATTGTAAAGCCCCCATAATAATAGTGATTGAATATTGCAGTGAGAAGTTTCCAGGTGCTTTAGTTATGTTAGGGTTAACCCTCATAAAAACTTTGTGAGGGAGGGGCTATTTCTATTTTACGGATAAAGAACCGGGGACTGGGAGATTTGCCCACAGTCACACAGCAGGTCAATGTCTGAGGCAGGCTGTCTACACCTGTCTTCCTGACCCCTAAGTCAAGGTCAGCCAGCCTTCCTAGTTAGCTTGATGGCTTCAGAGAACCAGGTAAAAGAACCCAGTATTTATAATATATTATAAATCTCTTATTACACCATCAACAGGAGAGTATGGTGTAAACAGTAACAGTACAATAATAAGAAGAATGATAGGCATTTAGGGAGCACTTTCCATTTGGTGGAACCCTTTTCTACATGTTCTCATTTGATCCTTGTAACAGGCCTGTATGGTATGTACTATATAGGTGGAATTACAGATAGAGAAACTGAGGCTCACAGACTTTAGGGACCTGCCTGCTTTCTCACATGTTTTATAAGTGGGTTTGAAGTCGCCTCTTCCTGGCCCCACGTTCAGCAGCAGCCACCCTCTGCCCAGCCACCTCTGTTGAAAGAAAAGGTTTTGAAGTCAGAGCAGGTGAGTTCAGGTCCTGACCATGTTATTACTGTTACCTCTTTGGGTTCCATTTTGTTCGTCTCTGTACAGTGATGGGGTTGGAGAGGGTGGATGTGCTTTTAAGTCTCTGCGACCTAGGGACCCCCTGTTGTCTGTAACACTTTGTTGACCCTTGTTATAACTGTCATGCTCTGAGGTCCCAGCATCCTTCAGGAAAATGAGGTGAGAACATACTCAGGGTTACCTCAGACTTCTGTGTTAATACAAGATACCTGTCAGGGAGGCCAGGTGGATGGAGGACCAGCCTCTAATGTATTAGTTTTATGAACGTAAATTCTAGCCCTAAATCTGTGTCCTTTGACCATTCTGTGGCCCAGGTGACTGTTATTAGACTGTATGTAACAAATGAGATGATGGTCTGCCCCGATGGAGGACATTTCCATAATAGGAGTTACCCATTCTTCTCCAGACCTCTTTCCTTCCCCTTTGCCCCATAAAAAAATAAATTTATATTGGTCTAATGTCCAAAATATATTTAGGAAATGGTATTGGAAAAGCACTGGGCTTTGTTGTGTCTGAAATGAGTTCAGAGCTAATGAATCTGGGTGTTGCTGTGGGACAGAAGGCATCTTTGTCCTCTGTCCAGATGCTGGATGCAGTGAATAGGGCCCTCGTCTGCCGGTCACTGGTGAAGAATCCATGTGCTCAGTTTTTCTGTGCAGGAAAATGGCCTGGATGAAATGTTATGTAATGTGCTATTGTGTGTAAGGGGGATTTTTCCCTCCTGGGAGAGATGGGAAGAAAGGGGCTCATCTGTGGGACTTGGGCCCAGGCCCTGTGGTGGTTTGGCTCCACCCTTTCTTGGTGTGGTGGTGTTGGTGATAGTGGTGGGACATCCCAGCTTGGCGTGGCCTTGTCGGGGTGCCGGACCTTGAATGGGAGGCCCAGTCCAGGACATGGGCACCCTTGAGAACCCATCCTCCACGGGCGGCTGTGCAGCCTCTGCTCGAAGGTGTCCAGGGATGGGGACCTGCAGCCTCCCAAGGTGAGGCCAGTTGGGGGCCGGCTCATCTCTCCCCAGCGTCTGTGTTTCAATCCTGAATTTGCTTCTTGGCATCTTCTTCTTGTCGCTTTTGGTTTGGCTCTTGAGGGCTGAGCAGGAAGCTCGGGATCCCCCTGGGTGTTTGCTGCTCACTGGGTTCCCCTGCTCCCTCCGGGGCAGTGTGGAGTGGCATGGAATGACAGCCACAATCCTAACGAAGTGCTGTATAAATGGCTTCTCATTTGATGTCCACCCTGCAAATGTGAGCTGGGATTATTAGCCAGCCTCTCCATGTTCATCTCATCACACAAAGGGCAGGAAATCCCTAGCACAGTGCCTGTATACAGTAGGGGCTTAATACATGTTGATTAACTGACTCTTGAACTATTCCTCAAAGGCAAGGGCTATTTGGTTTTTGTTTTGGCATTGTTAGCATCCAGTCTAGAGAGCGGTATACAGTAGGTGCTTAAGGAGTGCATTTATGGATCGATTGATGATTAAGTTGGCACCAAGTACATAGTATTTACCTGGGGGATATGGCCTGGCCAGGAGGAGCTGGCACTGGCTAAGCTGCCGCTTGCCCCCAAGATCAAAGCTTGGCTACCTCCTGGCAGTCTGCACAGCCCCTTGCCAGCTCAGTGACCTTGGGAGTGGCTGGGTGTGGCAGAGCCTCCCCCTCTGTGCCCAAAGCTCGGCCTGGGCTTCTGTTCAGTTTCAAGGCAGCAGCTACCGAGTGTTGGGAATATAGGCAAAAACAAGACAGCCCCTGCCTGCAGGCAGCTTCTATTCTCCTGGGCCACAGCTTGTGTTCAGATAAACCACTGCAAAATTTATACAGAGCCATTTCAAGAGGGAGAGAGTGCTAATAAGTAGGAGTTGGAGGGAGGTGTCAGGAAAGACCTAGCACAAGGACTGGCCCCTGAGCCTTGCCTTGAAGGAAGCAAAGGTGGTAGAGGTGTGGAGGAAGTGCATTCTAGAGTGGGGAGCTCCATGTGCAAAAGCATGGAGGGGGGAGATGGGGTCTTCTCTGTGGGGAGCATTTTCACAAACCTGTTTGTCTAGAAGGGAGTCAGATCTCAGAAGGCCCCAGATGCTAGACTGAGGATTGTGCATTTTGTCTTTCAGGCCCTAAGGAGTCATCCAAGATTTATCAGTGGGAAGGGAGTGGGGTTGGATTGTGGGAAGGGTGAAACAGACTGTCTCAGGACTCTCTGTTTGGCAGTTATGTGGGGAAATGGATTGGAGTCTGGGAGACCAGTGCGCTGGATTGGGTGAGGTATGATGAGAGAGGGGGCTGTGGTGACCTGGTGGTAAGCAGAGAGCAGGGCATGAATATGGGAGAGAAGCTGTGTGTAGGGCCTGGGAAGGCATGGCCACTGATGGACAGCCTAGATAACTCTCTAGTTGCTGAGAGCGGAGACTCTGGCCACACCTGAGAAGATGCTTTGACATGGTGCTGTCCTTGATTGAGGACCATGGAATGGGGGGAGGTTCACATTCATAGCTTGCATTCAACACCCTCCTCCTCCTTTTCCCCTTCACCCTCTGAGCTTCGTTTCCTCTCAAATCTTCCTGTGCCTGGTCCTCATTTCTGCCCCTTTGGCTGAATTTCTGAAATATAATAAGTTGCCACCTTTGTTCCATCCATCTGGGAGTCTGTCATCAAGGTTCCCAGGCTACACCGCATTGTTCCTCTCCAAGCGGCCGTAAAGCCAAGCACAAGCAGCTTTCCCAAGGATTGCTGCTGTGAACAGCTTTCAAGGTTCTGATTACACAGTATAGTGAACTCTCTATTTATTCAATAACAAGCTAAGACAAAACATTCACAGAAAACAAAGTACAGCATTCAGAATGTTTTAACTTCACAACTTATTACTAAAATGGCCACATAGTTTTTACCAAAGCGGTCACACTTAATTGGCACAAAGTACAAAGGTCAAAGTCCTCCACCCATGGGGTGTAATTAAGTTACAGTGTCATCAGTTACTACTAAGTATTCTCTTAAGTGGTAGTGGAAAGTACAAAGGCCATCCACCCCTAGTTCACAAGTAAGTTATAATATCATCAGTCAGCATTAAATACCCAAGGAGAGGTCTTTTCAACTTGTCTTGAGGCAGGCTCTCAGCTTCCATGGTTCCTATTCCATGGTCCCAGCCCCTGCCCAAATCTAACCAACTGCCACCTGAGTTCAAAGGCAGACAGCTCTCAGTTCCTTGTCCAGCTGTCTGTGCAGTTCCTACTCCATGTTGAAGCTCACGGTGTCTAATCTACCTCAAGTTCTTCAGAGTTTCTGTTCTGGGAAGAAAGAGCTTAACCAAGCCATGATAACATTTAAACACATTGCCAGCATCCTCATCAATTCACTTTCTGCCTGTGAAATCAACATATACCCAGAACAAAGTACTGGTACCCCAATCATGCTTCCTCAGTCAGGCAGTGCTGGCTGGCCCTTGGAAGTCTTCAGCAGCACCCAGAAGAAGTTGGTAGCTCCTCAGCCTGCTTCTCGGTAGCTCTTAGCAGAAGTTCCCAGAAGAAAGGTCTCAGCAGAAGCTCCAGCTGGCTCTCAGAAGAAACTCTGCCACCATAAGCTCTGTTCTCAAAATCAAAATTACTTTCTTCAGCCTAGGCCCCTCCTCCTCAGCCTCCAAGCTGCTTGCTCCAAGAAGTTCTCCCTCTCCAGCTTGTGCTTTTCCTTATATAAGGTATTAGATCCTCCCTGTTCCAGCCCCTTTCTGTTACATCAGGAAGTCCATCCCATTGTGGGATCGATTGATTGGGAATGAGGTTATCTTATATAATAGAGGTGTAACACTTTCACCTGATAAGTTTTTTATTAAAAGATCAGAAGAAATCAAGCCCTGCTCTTTTCCCCCATTTTGGCATGGAGAGGGTCAGTTAATAGCATAGATATCCTAATGCCCTCTCGTTCCTCTGAGCCCTGGACTGTGGCCTTACTAATCCTTATGGCACCCTTCCATGGCAGGCTGCATTATTAGACTTGCTTTATAGATGAAAGGATAGTATTTTAAGAAGCCTACTCATGAATTCATAGACATTCAGGGAGCCAGCTGGGACCAGTGGTCTTCCGTCCGGGCCAGTCCTTGATGAGCGGACCTTTGGTGGAGAGATGCCTTCCCATGCCTCCTCAGACTTCCCAGTTTATTGAGAATTCTCTTGTACTCATTTTGGGTGAGTGATATTCTTCATGATTCCTAGCATTATGGATTCTAGAGCTGACAGGGCCTTAGAGGTCATCTCACCTAACTTCCTTCCTTTACAGTAGAGGAAACTGAGGCCCACAGAGAAACCTTGTGGCACAAGTAGTGAGTGTGGTTTCCACCCCAGCTCATAGGATGCTGGCTTCTCTAAGACCCACATTCTCCATCCTGCACATGGTGACAGATGGGGAAACTGAGGCCCTCAGATTCCTTGTGCTTCTGCCACTTAGTCTGGGCCAAGCCTAACTCAGAATGGAAATGAAACAAGATCCTGATGAGCCAGCTAACATTTGGTGAAAAGGAGTTTACTTCACAACGGGAAGGCTAGTATTGGTTCTGTTGGACATGACTCCCTGTGACTGCTTGAAGATGGGTCCATGCTGGTGTGTTGGCTCCCATGATAACAGGAATCTCCAACAAGCCCAAGGAGACCAGACTCTTTGTGGATTGGGCTTTTTATGCCTACCATTCAAGCCTTAGTACCTTTTTTTTTTTTTTTTTGGAGGGGAAGGCAGGGCAATTGGGGTTAAGTGACTTGCCCAAGGTCACATGGCTAGTTTTGTGTTAAGTGTCTGAGGTCAGATTTGAACTCAGGTCCTCCTGACTCTAGGGCCAGTGCTCTATTCACTGCACCACCTAGCTGCCCCTCTTATCCTTTGACCTCATGAATCCTTGAGGATGGTCTTATGCCTTTTGGGGGTGGAAAGGAGCCTGGAAGGTGTGGAGTCCATGTGGTTCCTGTCTCCTCACTGAGCCCCCACCCCTGCATCATAGAGCCTGTCTGACCTTACTCCCCTACTTCACTGAGCAAACGAAGGAGCAGATAGAAGATTTAAGTGACTGGCCAAGGGTCACATGGGGCAGAGCTGAGACAACTCTGGTTTTGTGCCAGAGAAATGCTGATGTTGGAGGAAGGTGTGGACTCTGGCTTGCTAGCAGATGAATTTTCTTTGGGGACGATGTGGAGGATTCATCAAGGAGAAGAGCTGAAAGGAGAACACAGGCTTTTGGGGAGAGTTCAGCCGGCGTGGGGGAGCTCAAAGGCTCCTTCCAGCCTTGAAACATGCCCTGCTTGGCTCAGAGCCCCCGTTAGGCCTGTGCCTTGCAGTCCTAAGCTCTCTGACCTGCTGAAGTGACCCACACTACAGCCGCTCTTAGAAAAGCTGCTGGGGAGAGGCGAAGGAGGGGGAGGAGGGGAAGGGTCAGAGAGAACTGACCAGGGCTTTGTGCCTGGGAAAGAAAGCCTGATTCAGAACGAGTTGTAGGAGTGGGAGAATAAGCCCTTGGAATGGAGGAGGAGGAGCTCCCCGGAAGGCCCAGGCTGCCCTCGGTTGGGGAAGTAGGAGACAAATGCTATTCTGTCCCATCTCTGCTTGCAGAATCCTAGACCCCCTCCTACAGGAGAGCTTTGCTGATTCCCTGGTTGTACAATTCCCCCTCCCCAGTTATTTTGTATTTACTTTATACATAGCTATTTACTTCCTCTGTGGGTAGAATGTCTCCCTGAGGGGTAAGACTAGGTCCATAGATGGAGGGATGGATAGAGTTTTTTATTAAATGGTTATACTGTGTCAAGCACTGTGAAGAGTTGGAGGAATTGGGCTGCAAATGCCAGCAAAAGAGGTAAGCCCTGCCCTCAGTGAACCTGCATTCTGTGAGAGAAATCCTGATGCATACTAGCTTATGAATGGATGGAGTCTAGGAAGACCTGAGTTTGAATTTGCCTTCCATACTTACTATTGGTATGACCCTGAAAAAGTCACGTAACTGCTTCCAGTTCATTTTTTTCACCTGAAAACGGAGAACGCTTACCTGAGAGTGTTGTTGGGAGGCTTATGTTAGAGAATGTCTGTGAAGAGCTTTGTAAGCCGTAAAGATTGCCTGAACAATACTGCTTTGTTGCACTAAGAAGGAATGATTTTTGCTCATTTGTTTTAGTCATGTCTGGTCTTCGCTATCATTTGGAGATACTGCAGTAGCTTTATTTCTCACTCTACAGATGAGGAGACTGAGGTAAACAGGGTTAAGAGACTTGTCCGGGGTCACACAGTTAGCAAGTGTCTGGGGCCAGATTTGAGCCCACGAGATGGGTCTTCCTCTGAAGTCTGACTCTCACCTCCAGCCTCTCCACTGATGGATAGAGATGTTAAAGTAGCAGCCCCAGCACACAGGGAAGCCACCCTCCGGTTCAGCTGAGGGCCCCTATACATTGCCTTCTGGGTACTCCTTTCCATGCCTTCACCTGGGTTTAGGTTGGCTAAACCTTAGTGATATTGGGCTTTTGTCTGTCTGTCTGTCTTCCCTGGCCTTTCTGTCCTGGACCAGCTCTCTTAATTTACTGGAGTGAACAGGCCTTCCTTCAAGTGGGGGTGCAGGGATGACACAATCCCTTCCCTCCAACTTAGAGAAAAAGAATCAGTCAGACCCTTATGTTCCAGGATCATATGGAGTAGAGCAGTCAACAGAAGGGATTGTGATGAGCAGGAGGCGGGGGACACTGGCTGAAGGGTCAAGGAGACCTCTTTGGGGAGTGGCCTGAGGGGAGGGAGCTCATGCCAGGGAGGGCCCCAGAGGGAAGGGATCATGGGTATGAAGAGAGGCTGCAAATCCTCTGGTCAAGACATAAGAGTCCCATGGCCCAGGGGGCCGATGATGCTGGAATGGGAAGCCTTGAATGTTGACATCAGGAAGTGGCGTTTACCTTCTAGACAACGGGGGCCAGTGCCTTCCCGCCTCCCTCAGCCTCCTCCCTGTTTGGTGAGAGGTGGAGTAGACTCCCAAAGCTTTCCAGACCTTCTGCTCACTGTCCACTTTACGTTGGGTGTCTCTCTGTGTGGTTGGAATTCCAGGAACAAGATGCCCTAGGATTGGAGATCCTTGTCCCTTGAGGGCAGGGATTGGCTTTTTCCTTGTAAGGGCTTAGCACCAAGCCTGGCCCATGGAAGGTACTTAATGAATATTGAATTGAATTTTTGAGTAGGAGGGTGAAATCTTTGGCATTTGTGTGCAATATGGGTAGAAGCAGCGGGGGAGAGAGGACACTGGGAGACCCAGTCACCCAGATGAGCTGCTGGGGCTGAGTCACAGAGGTGAGAGTGCCAAGGACTTGCTGTGAGAGCAATTGTGATGGTAGAATCAGTGGGACTTATCAGCTGACTGAGTGGATGGTGAGAGGGTCAAAAGTCATTCAGTAGTCAGTAAGCACTTATTACACCCTAAGACTGAGTAAGCACCTGCATGATATACCAGTATGCTGGGCACACAAAGGGGCTCCCAATCTGGAGAGGTGGAGAGATGACCTAGGTGACTAGGTACCAAGAGAATTACAGGTGACTGTATCGTTGAGAGCCTCCCTGTCTGAGTGAGTGGGAAGGGCCCATCCACAATAACAGGAAATGAATGGAGAGCTGGCCCTCTTGAGGGGTTTGGGGCAGATGATGAATTTCTTTTTGGCCACTTGGAGGTGCTGGTGGGACAGAGGTGTTGGGCAGGCAGTGGCAGGTTCTGGGCTGGAGCTGGGAGTGGAAGGTTAAGTGGAGGAAATAGGATTGGGGAGACTGGAAGAGTGAATGGGATCCTGAAGGAGAGGAGCCAGGCAAAGGCTGGTCGATGGGAGACTGAGCGGAAGGCCCCTGGAACTATATCTAAAATGTGTTTGGGAGATGTTGAACAAAATGAAATGAAAAATGAAATGAAAAAACAAAATGAAAAAAATGCAATCTAGACGATGGGAACCTGGGGTTCTCTAAGCTAGTAGGTGACTCTCAGTGGGCCTCTTATTGAGTCTAACGGGACTGTTCCTGCCCAGCGTGGGAGTTGGAGTGTGGGCTGTGACCCCAACTCTGCCGTTGCTGCTGCTGCTGCTGTGGGCAAGTCAGCCAAGACTGGGCCTGGATTCTTTCTCTGGGAAAAGATTCTTGTAGAGGCTTCTGTGTGTCTGTGGCAATGTCTCCTGCCTCATCAGGCTCCTTGCTTCCCCACCTGCTGAATGAGCAAAAATCTTAACCTACCTGGCTCTCATTTCTAGATCTAGAATATTATATATTATCCTATAAATATCAGATTTATAATAAATAATAATGTAGCATTACCTTTATAATATGTGATATTATAATAATGTGTATATTGTGAATAATTATATATAAATATATAAATTATATATATATAATGTCATTTGTAAGCAGTATATAACAAATATAATATAAATACTATTTGTTATAAATGATAATATTTATGTAGAACTTTAAGGTTTGTATACAATATTCCAGGCAGTGTAGAATGCTCAGTGGTTAGAGCATCTTGTTGCAATCGAAGATCTGAGTTCAAATCCAGCCTTAGACACTGACTAGCTGTGTGACCCTGGGTAAGTCACTCCCATCTTGCTTTCTCCAGTATCCTCATCTGTAAGTGAGCTGAAGAAAGAAATGACAAACCCCTCCAGTATTTACCAAGAAAACCCCAAATGAGGTCACCAAGAGTTGGACACACGTGATGGAAAAACAAGCCAAGAAAATAGCACATGGTATGTGTTAATCTTTCCTGGTAATGAGGAAATGTAGGCCCAAGGAGGTATCATACATAGTTAGCGGGGCAGCATCCAAGGGTCCAAGCAAGGGTTCACATTGTCTGTCTTAATACAGCATCTTTGGTGCCCAGCACATCCTAAAGGCTCATGGGCTGTGCTGAGGCTGGCATTGCCATCTGCGGTGCCTCCTGGCCACTGTCACGATGGGAGTGCTTCTGATGAGAGAGTCCGGGTACCTGGAGATGGGAAGGAACCGAGGTGGCCGCGTTTTGAGAAGGAGCGGAAGCTCCCTGGCCAGCTGGGCACTCTCAGGCAGCCCAGGGCTTTCCGCGGACCCCTCTGGGTGCGGACTTAGTGAGGATGCCTGATGGGATCGTGCCTCCCACAGCTCCACTCCTCTGGTCATGTGTCCGTGCCGCTAGCCTAGAGGCCGTTTGTTTTCATGACCGCGCGCTGCCCGCCCAGGCCGAGCCCCGTGCTCCACGCCAGGCCGAGCTGGCCTCCAGCTGCCTGGCCACTGTCCTGAGTGGCTGTGCTGAAGCTGAAGTCAGCGGGGAAGCTGGAGCCTGGAAGATCCGTCCGGGAAGATCAGGGGTTTGAGAGGCTCTCCCTCACCCTCCTCTCCTTTCTCCCTTCCCCAAACCTCAAGACCCATAGCTGAACACACACGCCTCACCAGCTGGACCTGAGGCCCATGCTCCCATTCCAAATCTAGGCCAGGATTCTCAGTTTATGTAGTTTGATAATGCATGGGCATCATCTGTCTCCTTTTGGAAAAGTCTTGTTTCTGATATGTTCAGGTCATTGCCTTGGCTCCGGCAGTCAGCCCATGAGGCCCCTGGAAGGGTCTATTTCTGGAAACCATGTAACTAAAGGAATCTGAAAGACATTGGAACTGGGAGGTCGAGGAGACCTGCTATGAAAAAGCACGGGCTTTATTTAAATTGTAAAAACATGGAAATGCTCATTTTATTTGGTGCTTCCGTATTTCATTTTATCCATGCGGAGACACACACATTTACACACACGCATGTATACATAGAATGCACTGCGCACAGGAAGGGGTCTGAGCAAGGTCACACAAGCCGTGTCCCACAGAGTGGATCCCAACCAGGGCCTCCTACCCCAGAGCCTTTGAAACTGTTTATTCTTGTCTTATGGGGGAAGAGGTAAACCTTCCCTGGAATTTGGAACTAAAGTCACATTATCATGAGTAATGGAATGATCATAATATGTTATAATTATAAATAAAAATAGCAATTAAGAATTGATATAAATTATCATGTCAATAAGTAGAGTATCCTGGAGCTGCTCCAGGAATTCCTTCTGGGAAGGCAGAACTGGTCTTGGCGTCACAGATACCGTTAGGCTTAAGAGGTAATCTTAAGACACTCTGGAACTCACAGAGAGAAGTTCAGTAATTGATTGCCTAGTGAGTAAGTGCTCAAGGTGGGACTTGAAACCCAGTTGTTCCTGTCCTCCATAAACAACAAAACAATGAACACATTGTAGAGTGAAATCCCAAGCAGGCTTTATGCTCCAGACTACATCATGAGTGCAGCTGATCAGGGCAGCCAGAGGTGCGAGTGGCCTGAAGTCAGGAATCTCAGCCAAAGAAAACCCTGTATAGGGTCATAAAGGGTCAGACACAACGGGAAAATGACAGAAATAATGGAAAGATATTTAAGCTTTATCATATACAAATAATCCTAATAAAACAGAAAATAAATAAAATGAAGAAATGAATATAAAATATATATTATTATCTAATATATAGCAATGAAATAATAGAAAAGCTCAGTGGTTTCTTTAGGTCTTTTATGGCAACCTTGTGCTGCGTTTATGTGGCTGTGCTGGTGGTCGTGTCCTCTGCCCAGTTTTGCTTTCCTCCAATTCCTTTTTGGGGCAAAAGATGCCATTTTATCTCTCAGTTTTCCTCTCTGTAAAACCATATTGTGGGGTCTAAAGGGGCACACGCGGCAGAATGTGGTGCAGCCCATTTGTACGCGCTTATGTGTTTCTTTAGGTCTTTCCAGATTTGTCCTTTTCATGGATAATTAATATCCTATTGCTCTAGTATGCTGCAGATTTCATTCAGCCAGCCCTCATCCTTGTCTTTTGTCCATTACAAGTAAAGCAGAGAATTAATTTTCACATAGATAGGAAAGAGTGGCAACGTTGGACTCAAAGGGTCACAGTTCCACCAACAATGTAGTAGTTCTAATTCTTCCTGACCTCTTGTGACACAGGGTTTGTAATTTTTGACCATCTTTGTGAGATCACCTCAGTTGCTTCAGTGTATCCATCCCCTTGGAGTTAGGGTTACAGTAAGGGTCAGTGGGTCATCCCTCTGCTAGTTGAGACTGACCCACACATGCTTCTTGTGTGGGGTTCTCATCCACTGTTTGACCTAACACACATCCTCTGAGATCCACCCAACCTTCTGGAGAACTTCCACAAGTTCTCTTCATATTCTGTGAGGGCCAGCAGAGCCTTTGGCCTGTCCATCCTCCAGCCACCACATGACTGGCCTGCCTCCTTTCCTGAATGATATTTTTTGTAACCATGTTCCCTATATACAAATTAATGACTTGCACATACAAATTGATGCCATAATGATGGCACTGTTGCTTTGATTGAGTCAGCAACTGGAAGGGTATGTGAAGGTGGGCGTTAAGGTCAATTGAATCCTGGGCTCTAGAGTGTCTTGGAGGGAAGAGAGAGTAGAGGTAGGTGACCACTTGCAGCTCCTGTGGTGCCTTCTAGACCACAGGGAATGAAGGCTGAATGAGTTAATGACATACCAGTGGAGAAGAGGGCTTGGGACTGAGAGACAACTAACTTTGGAGAGCAGTGAGTTCTCTTGGTGCCCTAAAGAATGTCTTCTGGATAACATTCCCAACGTGTGTGCGTGCCCATGGTGTAGTGGAAGCAATGCTACCTTTGAAGTCAGAGGCCCTGGCTTGGACAATATGCTGGGCAGCTCACTCTTTGTTCTGGGCCTTGTTTTGCTACCTGAATCACCATGTCACCTTGAGTGTCAGTCCACTTGAAGTATGGCGTCTATTGAAAGGAAGTTTTTCCCTATGTTTAATATAGATCTGCCTTTTCTCACTTCTGCCCACCACTCCTGGTTCTGTCGCCTGGGGCTGATGTCTTAACAAGGACATTGCTTAGATGTATGAAAACCCCATCATGTATGTCTCCACCCTGCCCCACTTTCTCTCTAGTGGGGCTCATCTCAACCTCATACAGACACAGCTGGAGTAAAATCCATTTGTTCAGCCATTTCAGTCTTCATGACCCCATTTGGATTTTGTTTTTCTTTTCTTTTTTTTTTTTGCAAAGATACTGAAGTGGGTTTTTGGGCCATTTCTCTCCAGCTCATTTTACAGATGAGGAAACTGAGGCAAACTGGGTGAAGTGACTTGCCCAGGGTCACACAGCTAGTAAGTGTCTGAGGCCACATTTGAGTTTATGAAGATGAATTCCGTCCATTCTATCCACTGTACCAACTAGCTGCTATTTTTTCTTTTCAATAAATTTTCATTGATGTTTTTTATTCTTGCATCACTATAATATCCAGTATATCCTCCCCCTCCTCCTCCTCCCTATTTCCATCTCATATGACAAATAGTATTGTGTTTTTTTTCTTTTTTTTTTTAGAGAGAGAGAGAGAAAAGCACAACAGATTGATAGATGAGTGACACTGTGGGCCTCCCACTCCTCACCCAGGGACAAGGTGGGGGCATCTGCAATGCCTTTTTATTCATATCCTCTCTTGCTTTTAAAATAATTAAATTACTTTTGACTTTTTGGTGTCTAGTTCTTTCATCTACATTGTTATAGTCACTGTACGATGTTTTCTTCTCAGCTCACTTTCTCTGCATCAGTTTATGGAGATCTTCTTGGCTTTTCTTCACCACACATATCATCTCAACCAGTAGGATATTTCAGTTCATGCATGAGCTATGATTTGTTTCTGGAGAAGGAAATGGTGAACCACTTCAGTATCTTTGCTAAGGAAAACCCCATGGACAAATCCATGGGTTCACATAGAGTCAGACATGATTGAAGCAATAAACAAACCACAATTTCTGTTTGCCTTAGTTTTTAACTTTATTTTAGATCTAAATGCCAGATACAGACAGCATAGAGAAAAGAAGCAGACAGATATTAGAGTTGGAAAGAAAAAAAAAAAACCACGTGTCCATAGCAGAACATGAGAGGATTCAGAATGTGATAATTTTTTTGTTTCAAGAAAGCCTGTACTGGGGGGAAAGCCAAGATGGCGGAGTAGAAACAGCTCGTCCAAGCCACTCTGTCCCCAGATTCCCCCCAAACTATGTAAAAGGGGACTCTGAACAACTTCTGGAGCCCCAGCACCCACAGAACAACACAGAGAAGCTAACCTCCCACTGAGGACAGCCCAGCAGCCCTGCAGGAAGGACCAGCGCAGCGGTCTGGGAGCTGGCAGAGCGCAGAGCACAGGAGCCAAGCCAAGCCGAGCCCAGGTCCGCGTGAGCCGAGGTTTTAGCCCCAGGGCGGCAGGGCCAGCAGCCAGCTGGAGGAACCCCAGAACACCAGGAGCTGTGGCGACTCCAGAATTATCAACATAGACATGCTTAGGACAAAGTAAGAGGTTAGTGTCCTATGGACTTTGGGACCTGTATTTGGGGAATGCGTCAGCTCCCTCCCCTGGGGGCTAGAAGCCTCTGAGGAGACACGCCATTTTGTAGTTTTCAGAGGCAGCTCGGGCTCCCAGCCTACAAATCGTGGGGAGATCCAGCAATCAGTCTTGGGGGGTAATCGCTCTTGCTTTAACCTCCCTGGATCTGGATTGTGATCTAGGGTGGAAGCTGTGGGTGGGTTTACAGCTTGCCAGAAACGGAAGTTGCCCCCCACACGTTCGGGACGAAAATTCCTCTATCTGGCCTTAAAGCCATAGGGTGGCAACAAGCCCAAAAGTCAAGTAATTAAGTGGCAACATGCCAAGGCAAAGGAAACAGAAAAATGCAACCCTAGACTCCTATTTTGGGGGGCATAGAGTGGGAAAAGGACTGTGAGGTCAGAAGTCCTGCTCCAAAAGCCCCAGGGGAAAACATGAGCAGGTTGCAGGCCATAGAGGACCTTAGGAAGGACTTTAAAAATCAAATAAGAGAAGTGGAGGAAAAATTAGAAAGAGAAATGAGAAGGATGCAGGAAAAGTATGAAATGAGGGTCAACAGCCTGACTGAGGAAAACAACACCTTAAAAAGTAGACTAACTCAAATGGCAAAGGAGGCCCAAAAGGGCAATGAGGAGAAGAATGCCTTAAAAAGTCGAATTTGCCATATGGAAAAAGAATCTCAAAAGTTCACTGAGGAGATTCATTCCTTCAGAGTTAGACTGGAGCAAATGGAAGCTAATGACTTTATGAGGAATCAAGATGCTGTTAAGCAGATCCAAAAAATTAAAGAATAGAATGCAATGTGAAATATCTCATAGGAAAAACCACTGACCTGGAAAATAGATCCAGGAGAGACAATTTAAAAATTATTGGACTACCTGAAAGCCATGATCAAAGAAAGAACCTAGAAATCACCCTTCAAGAAATTCTCAGGGGAAATTGCCCTGATGTTTTAGATCCAGAGGGCAAAATAGAGGTTGAAAGAATCCACTGATCACCTCCTGAAAAAGATCCCAAAAAGAAAACTCCCAGGAATATCATAGCCAGGTTCCAGAATCCCCAGATCAAGGAGAAAATACTACAAGCAGCCAGGAAGAAACAATTTCAATATTGTGGAAGCACAATCAGAATAGCACAGGACCTGGCAGCTTCTACACTGAGGGATAGAAGGGCATGGAATATGATATTCCAGAGGGCAAAAGAGCTGGGACTGAACCCAAGGGTCACCTACCCTGCAAAACTGAGTATTTTGTTTCAGGGGAAAATATGGTCATTTAGTGGAATAGAGGACTTTCAAGCATTCTTGAGGAAAAAACTAGAATTGAATAGAAAATTTGACATCCAGACACAAGAAGCAAGAGATGCCTGAGAAGGTAATCAGGGAAAAGAAATCAAAAGGAACTTATTAAAGTTGAACTATTTACATTCCTATATGGAAAAGCAATAACTGTGACTGATGAGATCTTTCTCACTATGAAAATAATGGAAGAAGGGTATGTGGTCATATGAATACATATGTGAATGTGTATGTATATGGTTACAGTTATATATGGATAGAGGGCATAGGTTGAATTTGTTGGGAAGGGAGAATACTCAAGGGATGAAATTATGAGGTGAGAGAGGAAAGTGGCAAGAGGAGATGGGGAGAGACAGGGTAGGGTAAACTATCCCACGTAGAAGAAGCAAGGGGAAGTGGTTGCAAAGGAGGGGGAGAATAAGGAAGGCTAAAAAGGCAAAACCACATTCACATTGAATTTGGTTCAGGGAGAAAATGACATACATACTAAATGGGATATCTCAACCTGCAGCAGAATAGGGGAAGGGGGATGAGAGGAGGGATGATGGATGGGAGGGCATCCTTGGGGTGAGGGGAGGCTGGAAGTACCCACTATAGAAGAGGGACAGGATCATGTAGGGACTGGACCAGGTGGGGGGTGGGATGAGTGGGAGGGAATTATAAGCAGCCTTGTACAATATATCTACTATGATAATGTTTTGCATAGCCAGACATGTACAACATGTACTGAATTACTTATCTCCCAAGAGGGAATGGGTGACAAGGGAGGAAGGAAATGGATCTGAAATTTGAGGTCTTAAGATTAAATGTTTCAAATATATATAAATACTATTATTAATACTCTTTTGCTTGTAATAGGGAGATAAGATGTGCAGGCATTGGGACACAAAGATTCACCTT
>WOXC01002818.1:0-36604 GCA_011680675.1 Gymnobelideus leadbeateri
AGTAGAAATACGATTATCCTTCAACCCTTAGCTCATATCTCACCTTCTGTAAGGAGCCTTTCCTGGTCTCACTCAAATTTACTGCCTTCCTTCTGAGATTACATTCAATTTACTCTGTGTGTGTGTGCGTGCGCGCGTGCGTGCATGTGTGTGTGTGTACCTATATCTCTATATATCTTTTTGCAATGTCACACACATTAGAATGTGAGTGGAGGATGTATTTTTGCTTTTCTTTTTAAGCTTGGTGATTAACACAGTCCCTGGCACACAGAAAGCACTTAATAATGTTTGTTGACTTGACTTATTCTCATTTCATAGATTATTCTCAGAAAAAGCTGAGTTTGACAGAAGTTAAGTGATTTTTTCAACATTGAACAGCTAATAAGCTGGGAAGCAGGGTTTAAAGGTCAACTTTTAGAATGCTTAGTCCAATGCTCTGTCTATGGTGTTTAATCTCTTTGGGTCTCAGTTTCCTTATCTCTAAAGTGAGAAGGGTGGCCAAGGTTATCTCTAATGGCCCTTCCAGCTGATGTTCTGGAAGTTCTAAAGTCTCCTAATGAAGCACTTGAATTCAACTCTGCTACTTTCTCTGAGTAAATATTGCCTCCTTCCAGAAGACTAGGAAATGTGGCCAGATTTAGTTTGGACCTTTCCAAATAGTCAGTAAAAGATACGTCAGTATTCGCTATCAGAGATTTGTTTTGTTCCTACTACTGATGTCCCATGGCACTTGAGACACTTATGGAGATATAGTTAGCACAAGGAAGAGATAAAAATTAAAGGAACAGAAATTAATAACATAATATTGTTTTATAGATTATATATTATATTTAGCACAGGGAAGAGAAAAAACTAAAGGAACAGAGATACAATAGTATGATATAACATAATGTTATATTACTAAAATTAAAAGGACAAAAATATAATAATATAACATAATACAGACCATAATGTTATATTGTCATATTTCTGTTCCTTCCATTCTTTTCCTCTTCCCTGTGCTAACTATCTGCATAGGTGAGAGTTAGGTGGATCAGGTGGAAACCAAGGGTGGAAACAGCCCTGTAAAGCACTTGGCCACCCTCACACCAGACGTGCTTGTCTTCCCTGAACATGCCCTGCATAGAGTGCAACTCCAATGGGCTAGCCATGTTGTTTGACTGTCAAACATATGCCTCCATAAAACACTATTTTATGGAGAACTCACACAGGGCAAGTGTTTACGTGGAGGCCAGAAAAAAGTGATACAAGGATACTCTCAAGGTCTCTTAAAAACTTCAGAACTAATTATGTGGCATGGGAGACACTGGCACAGGAATGTCCAGCATGGCATGCCCACATCAGAGAAGGTGCTGTGCTCTATGAGCAAAGCAGAATTGAAGTGGTTCAAAAGAAACACAAGATGTGCAAATTTAGAGAATCCATCCCAAATGTTCACATGGACTACTTGTGCCTGACCTGTGGTAGAGCATTCCAAGCTCATATTGGTCTGGTCAGCCTCAGTCTTAACTTGATTCTATCATAGTGATATCATTTTGGTCCTCTTCAAGAATAAAGGACAACATTGGAGCGGCTAGGTGGCTCAGTGAGTAAAACACTGGCCCTAGAGTCAGGAGGACTCAAGTTCAAATCTGGCCTCAGACACAACATTTACTAGCCGTGTGACCTTGGACAAGTCACTTAACCCCAATTGCTCTGCCCTTCCCCCTCCAAAAAAAAAAAGAATAAAGCACAACAACCAACCAACCATATCTACATAAGTGTTACAAGTGTCATGATTTATCAATAGTAGGAACAAAATAGGTCTCTGATATATAATAAATAATATAATAAAACCTTTTTTGTGGGCAACTTTTGGGTCAATGGCCTGATAATAAATATTTTTTCCTTCATCTTTCTCTTTAGGTTCTTCAAGGTCTTTGTGTCTAAGATTGATTTGGTCAGAAAAGGCTGATTTTTGGAGAAAATAGTATAATAAGGTCAAGTGGAACCAGTCAGCAAAACTTATGTGTGCTTAGTGTATTATGAATATCTATATATCTGCATATATCCAGTATGCATATAGTTGTTTGCAATGTCTCACACATTGGAATGTGAATAGAGTGAATAGAATGTGAATTCAGTGCCTAGCACAGTGCCCTGCACATAGCAAGCACTTAACCACGATTGTCGACTTTACTCCCTCATTTCAGAGATGAAAAATCTGAAATTTATGAGCCATAGCTTACAAGTTCACATAGATATTTGTTGACTTCTTTCAAACAATGACATCTAAAATGGAAATAGAGTATGAGCCTGCTAGGAAGACAAATTTTTGAATAAACTGTTTCAGAATCCCATTATTTTATATGTTGTTGTTTTTCAGTTGTTTTCAGTCATGTCCAACCCTTTGTAACTCCTTTTGGTATTCTCTTGGCAAATACTGGAGTGGTTTGACATTTCCTTCTCTAGCTCATTTTACAGATGAGGAAACTGAGGCAAATGGAGTTGAGTGGTTTGCCCAGGGTCATATAGCTAATAGGTGTCTAAGGCCAGATTTTAACTCAGGTCCTCCTGATTCCAAACCCTGCCTTCTATCCACTGTGCCACTTAACTGCTGTATTTGTTTTATATGATTCATAATGATTAACAATGATTAACACCACATATTGACAGATTACAAAGTGGTTTCATATACATTGTCCAAACTGACCCTTCTAGTGGCACAGAAATGGTAGTACAGATATCATTGCTCCATTTTAAAGATGAAGAAACTCAGGCTCTCTAAAGTAGGATCATTATCCAAGATCACAAGGCTAGTAACTAATAGAATTGGGACTCCAACCTTTGGCACACAAGTTCAGTCCTCTTTCCTCTATATCTTGGGTCTTTAATTGTGTGTGTGTGTGTGTGTGTGTGTGTGTGTGTGTGTGTGTGTGTGTGTGAGAGAGAGAGAGAGACAGAGAGACAGAGAGACAGTGAGACAGAGAGAGACAGAGACAGAGAGAAAGAGAGACAGAGACAGAGACAGAGAGAGAGAGAGACTAGAAAGAGAATCAATTATATTGAAATAAAGATATAATTTTTTCATCATCCAGGTTCATAGATCCCCTGAAATCTATAGACAGATTCCTTGGGAGTCTGTGGACTCCAGACTAAGAACCCTTGCTCCATAACATGTTACCTTTCTTGATGAGGTCATTTGTTTAGACTAGACGAAGAGTTAACATTTGGCTATGTTCTACTCTCTCTTTATACCTTCCCCTTTCTTTACTTGAGCTCAAAGATTGTTGTCTGCTTTAGTTAAAACTCTTCTACATTTTGGTTTTGAAAGAAAAAGTAAACATCCATATTCCCCCATTTCCCCCCTCTCTTTTCTTGGGTTGCCACAACTTTGTTCTGACTTACTGACTGTGGCTCAGGTGAATCCTTTTTTGCTTTTTTTTTTTGGTTTATTTGTTTGTTTCTTTTTCTTATCTTGAGTCATACTTGCAGTAGCTTCCTCTTGCTAGCAGCTAGGTAATGAATACAGTACTTAACTTGGATACAGGATACTCTGGAGTTCAAATCCTGCCTCAGATAATTACTATCTGTGTGACGTTGGGCAAATTATTTAACCTCTTTCAGTCTTATTTTCCACAGTTATGAAATAAGGGGGTTAGACTCTATAGCTTCTAAAATCCCTTCAGACTAGAAATCTCTGATCCCTTCTTCTACATGATGTATCTTTATCTAATATACATTTTCCCTCTTAAGGTGGGGCCTTTGATCATTAACGTGAAGTTTTGTTCTGTGACATATTATTATTTTTCTCATTTAGTTAATACAACCTTAGGTCTCCTTAAGAGAGACCTGACATCAAGGACTGAAGAGGGGAGAATCCCACTGTACTGTAGTGTTCTCAGAATATGTCTGGAATATTGTGTTCTGTTCTAGGTGCCACATTTTTGAAAGGGCAATGATAAGTCAGAGAGTTTACAGAGGATGGCAGCCAGGATGATGAATGGCTTCCAATTCAAGTAGTGTGAGGAAATGAAGGAACAGAAGTTGTTTGGCTTAGCTTAGTGGAGGAGAAGATACTGTGTTCAAATATTTGAAGGGCCATCATCTGGAGGATGTATTAGTTTTGTCCTATTTGACCCCACAGGGCAGAACCAGGAACAATTGTGGTGGGGAGAGGTTGGGGAAGGAAGAATTTGTAAGGAGGTATATTTAGGCTTGATGTCAGGCCATAGTTCCTCACAATTAGAATTGTCCAAAAGTTCAAAAGACTGCCTCAGGAAGTGGTAGGTTTTCTCTCACTGGAAGTCATCAGATTTAAAATTGAATGACTATTGGTTGGATAGATTGTGGAGAGGATATTTTACTTCAGGAATGTGTCTGAACTAAGAGTTCACAGAAGTTCCTTCCAACTTTGGTATTCTGTGTGCTTTTGGAAGCTTATGTTTTTGTCCTAGTTTTGGCAAATACATCTTATTTTTAGAAAGAAAAAGAGACATTTAAAGATTCAAAATTTTAAATCCCTTCTAATTAGTGAAGAGTGAGTAATTGAGGGAGAAGAATATCTTTCTTATACTTTCTCTTTGGAAATTTTTTGGTTAGGGATTTGTTGATTCTTCAACAAAAGAAAATAAAATGTTTTCCACTTGTGGGTGATAAGCATTCATTCTCTATTCTTGCTTTTATTTCTAGAGTTGAGTAAAAAATAATGGATTTTTTAGGACTGAGAAGGATTATAGAGGTCAGAGGAGAAGGTCTGATCTATTCAGCTCCTGAATCCATAAGCATTCAACCAAAACAAAACAAAACTCTTTGAAGTAACTTGATTTTAGGAAGTACTTTCATGCATGATCTCATTTGATATTTACAATCAGCCTGTGAGACTGACCATTATAAGTATCATAATTTCCATCTTATAGGTGAGGAAGCAGAAATCTACTCAGCAAATAGCATAATTACAAAATGGCAGAGATCAAACATTACTCTAGGACCACTGCTTCTCTTTCTTCCTGCCATAGTCTCCCTCTGAGTTTCTTCCCTTTGCCCCATTCAGGGGGTCCTGAGAGTAAGGGCAGATATTTCACCCCATGTGGATGTTAACTATGGCTCAAGTTAAGCTCCAAATGTTTCTTCTTCTGATCCTTACAATAAACTCCCCTCCTGATATTGATTCTTCTCCTAGCCCAAACTAAAACTGGAATCGCATCACAATCCTGAGATCATCTCCTCACTTTTGCGGGGGGGGTTAGGGTGGAAAAGGTCAGGGAGGCACCAAGAGTTGGTGAGGGGTATGGAGGTCAGAATTTAATCACATAATCAGAGAATGCTGGAATCGAAGGTTCTTAAGAGCCAAGATTCAAACCCAGGTCTTCTGACTTTGGGCTCTTTCCATTCTGCAAGATTCATTTTTCTTTCCCTAGTTTGTGAAGTGTGTGGATGATGTCCTCTCATAGCACTTCACATAATTTAGTTGACCCATAGCAGAGCAGGAAGCAATCCTACATTTTATACATCTGCTCTGTTCTCTGAACATATTTGCAGATGAAATTACTATGGACAGAGGATTTGGGCTTTTCATTGATTATGGAAACTCCTTCCATAGGAGGACAGGAAGAACAAAGATTGTCCTGTACATGTCAATTCACTAAAGGCCTTGGTCAAGCCTTTACCATATATGCAAGGCACCGTGATTTGTTGTGAGAGGTAATGCAAAGTTGAATAAGGCATGGTCCCTGCTTTGCAGAGTTTCTAATTTAATCACAGAGATAAGAAAAATATATAAATAACCATAGTACAAATTAAGCATGTAGAAGAAAGTAAGAATGTGATGGAGATAGAGGAGATTGCTTTTGGTTTGAAATTGGGGGAATCAGATTTTTAATAGCAGTAAGTTAGACTGAGTTTTTTTAAGGGAATTGGGCAAACGATATATTGCCTTTTCTTTTTTTAATTTTTTTTTAATTTTTAATTTTTTTCTCTTTTTGGAGGGGGAAGGTAGGGCAATTGGGGTTAAGTGACTTGCCCAAGGTCACATAGCTAGTTTTTTGTGTTAAGTGTCTGAGGCCACATTTGAACTCAGGTCCTCCTGACTCCAGGCTCTATTCTCTGTGCCACCTAGGTGCCCCTATATTACCTTTTCTAGGTATTAGCAGCAACACCTTAGCCTAAACAAGTCGGCATACCTCCATTTAAAGGACTTTGGTTTAGTGGATAGGGGATGAGACTTGGAGCTATAAGGACCAGTGTTCAAACCCTGCCTCAGGCACTTACTAGTTTTGTGTCTTGGAACACATCCCTTCATATCCCTGTCTTTCAATTTTGCCATCTTCTATAATTTAGGAGGATTACATTTTATGGCTTCTCAAGGTCCTTCTAGCTCTATGATTGAGAGAATTTCAGACATTGTGAAGGCTTGGTGAGGGAGAGTATTTGGGGGAAGATTTTTTTTTTCAGAGCCTCTCAAATTATACCACAGAAAACAGCTTCCTATTTCTTTCTATGATGAGGCTCTGTCTCCCAAATGAGGTAACACATTTTATAATGCTAACAGGGAGTGTATCTATTCAAGGTGCTGTCTACCAAGAGCCCATATGTACCACAGGCAGTGTGAGAATGGAGATAAATGAGCTATTTGTAGAAAGGCTGGTCTCCTTGCAGCTCCTTGCAGGAACATTCAGAAGATAGAGGAATGACAGTGTAAGAAAGCCAGCTGACCCAAGGAGACTATGAAAGCTGTGTGGGAGGGTGCCAAGCTGGATGCCAAATAACCACCTCTATCGGTACCAGGCTTTGCATCTGTGGACAAATCTTTGTAGTTCTTACTGTTGCCAGGGACAAAGATTGTGCTCCAGTTGGGCCCACCACCTGATGCTAGCCTAAATACAGGAGGAGAGAGGGAGGCTCGGGGGTAGGGCACAGATGATCAGTCTGCCTACACCAGGCACTCTCAGCCAATGGAGCTCCTCAGATGGAAGCATGGATTTACTGAGCTGCCTATCTTATTGTCTTTGTAGATTATAAATGTTCTTTTCCCCTTCTGGACAATCAAAACTGCATGTTTTCTTTTAAGAAATACCATGGAAGTCTTATACTTAAAAGGGTTAATTTTTAAAATAATTTTTATAAGTACAGATGAATGTCTCCACTATTTGCCAAATATTATGAACACAGTCTTGAAGTGGCAAGCCTTTGAATCAGGACCAGAGGTATATAAAATAGGAAGCAGCCTAGGGTTCAATACACAGGGGGAACAAAAAGGATAACTTTTCATTTTGCTTTCTATAAATGTACTTATTTTTAATGGCAGAAAATTCCACTCCCCATGGCACACAGGCCATTTTGTGATAAGCCAAGATGCACATGTAATAATGAAGGCTAGAGCCTCTAGTGAACAATAACCCTCAGGGGGCACAATGTTCAAATCTTGCCTCTCCCTTAACTCTGGTAATCCTTGAATTATATCTCCGCCACTATGGTACAAAATATGCATGAGAACATATTTTTCACAATCTAACTGTACTAATTTTTGTAATTAGGAGTTCCTCAGCTGCTTACTTGCTACAAAAGCACATCTTTTCATCAATATAAATATTTTCTGAGTGATGCCCTATGGCCATGAATAATGGAATACTACAAATCCTAGAAAAATTAGAACTGAAGGTGACCCAAAAGGCAAAGGAAATATGTATGGTGAATGTAGTAGGCTGCCTCATATTACCAGCAATGCTTTACATGTTATAGATGTCATAAAAGACAAGTGTGGCTAAGAGCAGAAAGGAAGGTTTGGTTTAGTAGAGTTGGTTTAGTAGATGGACAGTTGTAATACTGCTGGAAGATCCCCTCCGGAGTACTCTCCCAGCTTGTTTCATACTTACAGTTTTGGTACTCAAAGGGCAAAGTGCTAGGCTATCTTGTGGATCTGCACTCTTAAAATTATAGCCCACAAGCCATGCGGTAGTATGCTTCCTCTTAATGGTCACCCAATAGACACAATTAAGCAATGGCATTTCCTAAGCCAGCAAAGTAAAACTAGGTACAAGAAATTGCCCTCATGCCCTAGAACACACATTCTTGTTCTCTTATACACACAGTGTCTGTGGGAAGAGTGGGCTTTGTGGAAATCTTACACTCATCCCCATTGAGTATAGCCTCTCTTCTGGGCTTCCTAGGTGAGTTCCTCACTCTCAACTGCCAAGGCCAGTTTCTCCCTTGAATGCATAGTAGACTTTCTACTTCTAAAAACTGTCACCTCCATCAAGTCACTGCTTCTGTTTCCTTGCCTTTCTGTAGAGGTTGTGGCCCAAATGGGGTCACAAAGAGTCAGACACAGCTGAACAACAACTTTGACACAGAAGCAAATTTTCCCCCCATTTCCTAGCTCTTGCCTAAATTAACTAGAGCTAGTGAATTCAGCCTTTTAAGGGTTCTCAGGGTTTGTCCCATTTATACCTTAACTAGTCCCATCAGATTCAATCAAGGAAAGCTTCACACTCTCCAAAGGGATGATAAGATTAAGTGCTTATTTGCCCCTTTAATTCTATCAACTGCTCTTCTAATTTCACCAAGGAGTTTTTTTTTCACACTTCATAAAGCTCTTTGACAGGCCTTTGTGGTTTGTTACTGTATTAATACCTTACTACCTGTTTTCTATCCAGTGCTTCCTGTGATAACATCAACTGGGGTGAGTTGGCATCAATTGATCAGAGAACAACTACTCCATTACAATATTACTTTCAAGATTTTAAAAAAAGAAAAAGAAGAAAGCTACAAGATTATCGGAAAATTGGGGTGGCTAGGTGGTGCAGTGAATAGAGCATAAGCCCTGAAACAGGAGGGCCTGAGTTCAAATCTGGCCTCAGACACTTAACACAAAAACTAGCCATGTGACCTTGGGCAAGTCACTTAACCCCAATTGCCCTACCTTCCCCCCCTCCAAAAAGCAAAAAAAAAAAAAAAAAGAATATAAAAAATTGTCTATGCAGAATCAAAAATAGTATGATTTTGTGAAAAAGGTCTTGGATTTCTAGTTGAATACCTTGATTCAAATCCAGGTTCTGATATTTACTAACCAGTTGGCTTCAGATAAGCCACTTCATCCTTCTGTTTTCAGTTTCCTAATTCAAATGATCAGTTTTGACTAAATGACCTTCAATGTCCTTTCCAGATCTCAATCTATGCTTCTATGATTAATGGAAAGATATGGATAAGAATATCACATAATGAGAAAGCCTGGCGGGTTTGGCATCTGTACCAGAAGGAACAATCATATCATTCAGATCACAGATCCATCTAAATAGCTAAGTAAACTTGATTCATAGACTTTTGGAAAATACTCTGCTTTTAATCGCAAAAGCAATTGAAGTATCATAGAGGAAAATCTGCCAATCTTATGAGAATCCTTTAAGCATGTATTGAATCTTTGCTTTTTGATAGTGAGCTCTGTATTAAACAAGGAGATGTTTTTATGACAATAATTTACATAGAAGGTTTAAAGGAACCACCAGTTCAGTGGTGCAGTGGATAGAGAGCAGGGCTGGGAGTCTGGGAGACTGAATTCAAATCCAGCCTCGGACCCTTAGTAGCCTTATTACCATGGGCAAGTCACTCATTTTCTTCAACTGTATAATGGGGGAAATAGTGGCACCTAACCGGGTTGTTTTGAGGATCCAAAAGCTTAGCACAGAGTACTTATTCTTTTCTCTCCCCTGCCCCTCATCAGAACTAATCTCTCCATTTAAAATGAACAAGACCTTTTACTAGATACATCAAATAGGGAAGACAGCTGCTCCCCTGCCTAAGATCCTGGTCAATCATCCGAGGTCCACTACAGTTTTTATATTTAGACGGCCTAAGCCAGGCTGAGAAGGTCATCTATCCTTGAACGAAGGTTGACCTTTTGGCAGTTGGGAAGTAACTCAGAGTCCAATAAGGCAAATTTTCATCTTCCTCTGTGAATTTATTCCTTTGCCCCCCCTCCCCCCCCACGTTGCTCTAAATCTTTTCAGAGTCTGTGAGGGATCACATCTTCATTGGTAAATTCTAGTGGATAATTGAGATAACTTTCCATACAATAAGAGCAATAGCTAGCATCCACATAGCAATTTAAACCTTCCAAAACACTTAATATATATTATCTCATCTCCATAACAACTCTGTGAAGTAGGCACTATTGCTGTCTCTGTTTTACTGAAAGGGAAACTGAGTATGAAAGCAATTAGGCCATTGACGAGACCATGAAGGTAACATGTGTCTGAGACAAGATTCAAACCCAGGTTTTCCTGACTCCCAGTCCCATATTCTATCCACTGGACCACCTACCTGTGACTAATAGGTTCCTGGCTCATTTACCTTCGTATTTAAGATGAAAGTGATCTGAATAGTCGTATAGTATGTTGATGTCCCATCAAACATCATCCCATCACAAGCTCCCCCATCTTCCCTGCCTCACATCTCAAAGCCCCTCTATATCTTTACTCTGAGTCCTTCTATATCTTCACTCACAGTTTCCTCTTTTTCCTTAGTCTGAGTAAGAAGTGGCCCTTTTCCTTCTAAGGCCATCTCTTCTGATATTGCTCCTGTTAGCATGGCAAAGAAGGCAGAGAGGCTGGGTCACACATGTTGGAAGTCAGATGCTATAGCCAAAGGTTGTACCAGATTCTCCTTCATCCTGGGATTTCCCATAGTTATCACATATAAGTAGGGAGAAGTAGAGCTTAGACTGGTGGTGTTTGAAAACTAGCCCTTATCATTCTGCTTATGAAGAAAAAATGGCATTGATTAGAGATCAGCAGGGAAAGGGAGGACACATAGCGTAAGAACTTGAAAGAGTTGTAAGTTGCAGACTCCTTCTCTCTCTCTCTCTTTCTCTTTCCCTCTCCCTCCCTCCCCCCCTCTCTCTCCCTCTCCCTCCCTCTCTCTCTCTCTCTCTCTCTCTCTCTCTCTCTCCCTCCCTCTCCCCCCCTCCCCCTTCTCTTTCTCCCTTTCCCTTTCTCTCCCTCTCTCTCATGCTCTGGTCCTACAAATAGAGCTGACTCATACTGACTCTGTGCTCCAAATTCAGCACAGGACTGCCTATCTGAATGCATTCAGTGAGCTCACCACTCTCACCCCTCATTCCCCCTCACTCCTTCCATGGAAGGGAGTGTCTACCAGCTTGCACTGGGATGTCGTTGTTGTTGTTCAGTTGTATTTAGATATTTATTGACCTCATTTGGGGTTTTCTTGGCAAAGATACTGAAGTGGTTTGTCATTTCCTTCTCCAGCTCATTTTAGAGATGAGGGAAGAGGCAAACAGGGTTAAATGACTTGTCTAAAGTCACACAGTGTCTAAGGATAGAAGGTAGAAAAGGGGAAGAAGAAAAAGGAAAAAGGAACACATTGTAGACAGATTCCTTCTGGAGATGGGCATGGTCATGATTTGTGGGGAACCTGGAAATGAAAGGATTAGTAAGGATTCTGAGAAGATAGGGCAGGCAGGCTTGTAAGTTTAATGAGGAACAGCAGTAATGATTCAATCAAACTAAGGAATACAGGAAAAGGTAAAGTCTAGAGATACAAGCAAAGTTTCAAAGTCAAAGCATAGAGACATTCTCCAGTCAGACTGTAGCTGGTCAGAGGCAAATTTGGGACTGACAAGACTCTTTCTATATAAGCATCTTTTGATGACCTTGCAGTGATCCAGGAAGATCAACTCTTTGATTTATCAAGGGGCAACTCCCTGCCCTGGCTCTTGATAGGTATTTGAGATCTGACACTAAGAGCATGATTCAACAGAACAGTTAGGTCACAGACTAGATATATTCCCTAAGAAGAAACCGTGCAGCTTAGCTATTTGAGCTCATTTGAAAGTCTAGAATAGGCAGACTAGCCTATTTTCTCTACCACTACTTGGTTTATCATCAAACAATGTTATATCTGGAGAACTTCAATCTGTCGAACCATTTAGCTATTGATAGCTTTTCTCTTTCTTTCCAGAAATAAAAGTGTGCAGTACTGTAAATTACATTTCCTCCCACCCCCTTGTAAGTCTGACTCCATTTCTAAATTGATTTTGGGTTTTATTTGATTCTCAATTTTTATACCATGTGAGTATTTGAAGCTTTATGAGGAGGATAAAAGATGAATAGTAGGATAGTTGGAGAATTTCAAGTTCGATAAACATAAACTCAATGGAGCAAATCGGAATTTTAATCTTATTTCTTCTACTTACTAGTTCTGTGAACTTGGACTCACTATTTTATCTTTCTGAGCCTCAGTTTCCTCGGCTTGTAGGATGAGAACAATTGTCCTGTCAGCCTTTCAGAGTTATTGGAAAGGTCAAAAGTGAAAACAAATGGGAAGTCTATTGAAAGGTGAAAGATGATAAGCAGCTATAAGAGGAGTTGTCATCTGTACTTATGTAGAGGCAGTGGGGTGGAATGGATAGAGTACATGACTCAGGGTCAGGAAGGCCTGGGTTCCAATCTTGCCTTTGATGCTTAACCAGCTGTATAACTTTAGGCAAGGCATTTATCCTCCACATACAACTCTATATTCACAATATCCCAAGTGAGGCAGCATGGTCCAGCAGAAAGAATGCTGGATTTGGTATCAGAAGACCTGAATTCAAATGCTGCCTTTGTTACTTGCTACTTGTGTGACCTTAGGTCAGTCTCTGTAACCTTTCTTCTTTTATTTTTTGCCTTTGGTCACATAGCTAGTTTTTGTGTTGTGTCTAAAGCTGGATTTGAACTCATGTCCTCCTCCAGGGCCCCTCCAGGGCCATTGCTCTATTCACTGTGCCACCTAGCCACCCCTCTGTAACCTTTCTGACCTGCAGTTTCCCCATCTGTAAAATGAGGGAATTAGACTGTTGTTGTTTAGTCATGTTTAACTCTTCATGACCCCATTTGGGGTTTTCTTGGCAAAGATGCTGGAGTGATTTGCCATTTCCTTCTCCAGCTCATTTTTTTGCAGATGAGAAAACTGAGGCAAACAGGGTTAAGTAACTTATGGAGGGTAAGATAGCTAGTAAGTGTCTAAGGCTGGATTTGAACTCATGAAGTTAAGTCTTCCTGACTCCAGGTTTGGCACTCTATCCACTAAACCACCTAGCTGCCTAGAATTAGACTAGATTACCTCCAAGTTCCCTTCATGCTTTACTCTGTGATCCTATGATCTACTAAGGTGGGCTGCAATCTTTCTTAGTAGAAGGAATTCTTATACTAGGAATTTCAAATATTGTTGAATTAAGAGATCCTTGTATTCCTGCCCAGTATTTTCATCTGTTTTTATATTAGCCCCTGGACGGATGGCTGGTCAGTGTCAATGATGTTTGCTCAATCCCTTTGTTTAAGGAAGGGTAGTAGGGTAGCCATAACACAAATGAAGGTTAGGAATAGGAGGCAACTATCTGGAAGCAAATCAATGATCTATAAAGTGAGAATAGAAAGAGCTGGGGCCAGAGGCAGAAGCAGGGTCAAGATCAGAAATCTGCAAAAAGTTCCAAGAGAGAAGTTTGATAGGAGACAATGTTTAGGTTTCAGGTGGTGGGAGTTTTGTACTGGATGATAGATAAGGAATCAAGTTAGATGAAATATGGGTTCAGTGTGTCTCATGAAAAGGCTTCACAATCAAATTAGAGCTTGAACACAGGCCATTTCTTGGCTGACCCAGCTCTCTAGACTCCCCCAGGTCCCCATCAACTAGAGAGCACCCCAAGCAATGGCTGCCTTTGTTAACCTCAATGGAATATAATGAACTGTGGAGGTAGAGTATATGAAGAATTAGCACTCTTAAATCTTTCTTTTTTTTAATAATAAGAAATCCAAAAAGTAATTTAACAATTATTATTTATGCGATGTGTGAAAAAGTTGCTTAGGTATTTTTATATGTATTTAAGAATTATGTAATTCAGTAATTATTGTTATGAATGTTACCATTTAATGTGTAACACCTTATAATTCATTAATCATTTTATAATTATTTTATTAGTTTGCCATTTTTCTAAGGAACACAAGATATTTTCTTATTTATCTTCAAAAACATCCCAGTGAGCAAAATCCTGTAGATAAAAAGACTTAATTATAACAATGTCAACTGATTTATCACTAGAGGAAATAAAAAAAATCTTTTTAGAGATTTTTTTTTGTAGTACATATATTTTTCCAGGTTATAACTTTAATGTATCTTGGTTTCTGCCTATTCTACATTTTAAAGTGGACTTAAAAGCCAAGCAGCACATTCTTATAGATTTCTCCCTCAATTTTAACAGTTGAAATTGTCAGCTTTTCCTTAAGAAATGATTCTCAACTTATTTGAGTCTGGGATACCCATAGTGACCTTTCCAAAACATCATGATCTGGGAACTTGGTAATCAAGGGGAAAGAAGAAAGAGGCCATAGTACCAGTTCAACCATAGTGTTTTAACCCAATAACCAGCAGGGGTTGTGACCCATAGATCAAAAATCACCTTTTTAGGGCTTAAACAGCTGAACAAGAAATAGAGTTTAAATAAAAGTGGTACCACATCCTGGGTTTGAATTGGGATGAGGGGACAGGGACAATGATCTGTATACCAGTTTTTAGTGGTCCTAAAGCATCATGGGGTAGCTTTTGTTTTCCCTTTCTCTAATAGGACTACTTTTAGTTTTAGGAAACTTGAATATCTAGATAAATGACAATAGTTTTGATACTTGCACCTCAATAAATCATACCTACAAAGATATATCTTGAATATACACTGAGGAAATATTGACCCCACTTATATCAACCATCCAAACAATGAAAATGAATGTGGACTATATATCACTCCTGTATCTAGACAGATGGACACTAGAAAAGCCAAACAAGAAGCTTCAGTAATTTATTGGGTCTTTTATCTACTAGATTTAACAAAAGCCTTGCTCAGAGAGAAGAGAAGGGTAGGACCTCAGTATCCACTGGACTGCCTTTGACCACAAATGGAAAGTTCAGCATTTTTGCTCATTTTATACATCTTTTTTGCTTCTAGATTTTAAAAAGTCACTAATGCATTTACTCCAAAGGTTGTTTTTAATTATCTCCACAACCAGCTTGTGGCCCAACAAATTATGTAGTGTGAATAGAATAGAAGATTATTGCATAGTAAGAAATAGCATATATGAGGAAGTCAGAGAAGCATGGGAAGATTTGTTTGAACTGATGCAGATTGAAGTGAACAGACTAAAGAGAAAAATAGTCACAATGATCATGATAAAGTAAATAAAAACAACTCTAACAGCTAAACTCCAAGTATCTGAAATGATCAATCTTGATTCTAGGGATCCAATGACGAAACCCATTTCCCTCCTCTGAGTAGAGAGGAGAATTTAAAATGTTGCCAACACTGTCAATGTGGTCAGACACAGCTATTTTATTGATTAATTTCGCTTAGATATTTAGCTTTGTTATAAGAAAATATTCAGTGGGGTGCAGGAAATACTGGGAATTAACTATTGAGAAGAAAGCATTGGTAAAAACATTTTTTAAAGTAAGCATAGCAGAAAAAAAAAACCTGTTAGGATGTAGTAAAATGCAACATTAATCAATATGAGAAAGGTGGGTAAGCTGTAGTGCAGTACCTTCTCTGGGCTCATTCTTCCAACTCACACTCATGCTAGTACTTTGGTTCCTTAAACTGTGGTACTTTTTCCCTTAGGATTCTAGGGTTAACTCTGAGGAGCTAAGGAGTTGTCTGATACTGTCACTAACAAGCCCCTGTGCAATGTGTCTCTGTCATTTGACTAGTTAGCATCTTCCCAATATCAATTAAACATTAACATCAATTAGTTTCTAGTAAGGAACATTTATTGACATGGAATAACAAAGGACCAAAGTACAAATATATTTCCCCAAATTGGGAGCACACTTTCCCCTCTACACACCTCTGTTCCAAAAGAGAATGGATTCAAACTGAAAATGTGTGCTACAAAACATTTAATTTTACATTCATTTAAATTTACCAATTTTACTTCTGAGTGTGGCACAGTTCCTTCCTTCACTTGCAGGACACAGTCTTAATTCACCGATGGATTGAGTCATTCAAATTCTCCTTAGGACTGGCTCCTCACCAGACCTGGCTACTTTTAGTTTTGACCTTGGTTGCTGACAGGACTTTTGATGGCTACTCTGACTTTTAGAAACTCACAAGATCATAACCTGGTCTGTTCTTTCTGATACTCATTTACCTAAGATCAAGAAATAAGAAACACACTAGAGACAGAAGAAACAGGAGCACCATGCATTCATGGACACATGGTGGAAAAGGGGTCTGAGATTCTCCTCCTACTTAGAGATTCAGTGAAGGTCTTGCCTCATTCATCACCAGAGAAGAGAGAGGGATGAAGAGGAAAAGAGAAGGGAAAAGAAGAGAGGAGAGAAGAAGATATATACACACACACATGTATATGTATACATACATATATGTATATCTATCTATCTATCTATCTGTCTGTCTGTCTGTCTATCTATCCATCTACATATCTATCTATCTATCTGTCTATCCATCTATCCATCTACCTACCTATCTATCTATCTATTCATCTATCTATCTATCTATCTATCTATCTATCTATCTATCTATCTATCCGTCTATCCATCTATCTATCTATCTATCTATCTATCTATCTATCTATCTATCTATCTATCCATCTACCTATCTATCTGTCTATCCATCTATCTGTCTATCTATCTATTTAGCTATCTATCTATCTATCTACCCATCTATCCATCTATCCATCTATCTATCTATCTATCTATCTATCTATCTATCTATCTATCTATCCATCCATCCATCCATCCATCCATCCATCCATCTATCTATCTATCTATCTATCTATCTATCTATCTATCTATCTATCTATCTATCTATCCATCCATCCATCCATCCATCCATCCATCCATCCATCCATCTATCTATCTATCTATCTATCTATCTATCTATCTATCTATCTATCTACCTACCTATCTACACATTTGGTAGTACATATACCAGAAAGAGAGAGAAAGTATTTGAGCCTTTTATATTCATACTCATCCTACCTTAGTAAACAATAAAAAGGCTTTTTTAAAATCACCATGCAGTAGGCTTACAGGAAACAGAGAATACCACTGCCTACTTCAAAGTTGGAAGAGAAAGGGCCATTTCATCTTAAGTTTCCAGAAGCTGGCTCCCCAAGCCTTCATGTACCACACAGAGAATATTGCATATGCACTAAAGACTGGATCTTCATTGGCTTGTCCACAATTACAATGCCATTAGAAAACTGACTAGATCTAACCAATGATAGGGGAGCTCTTGTTCTGATGAGAAATCTATGAGGCAATACAATAAAGCTGCAAATAAAAATTGGCTACATATATAACAAATGTGACTAAAGAAGGGTATTCTTTACATGTAAGAGGCATGAAAATCTCTTCAAGATAGAGTAGTCTACACCTGCTGCATCTACTCATTGAGGATCATGACTCAAACTCCTGCAACTTGGCTCTACCTCTTTACTCAAAATGCTCTCTCAAAGGTCACCAATGACTTCCTTCTTCATCACCAGGTCTAATGACTTCTCCTTTCTTGTCCTCCTAAATTATCTTTTTATCACAGGATTGTAGGAAGGTTCCTTGGATTTAGTCTAAACCCTTTGTTTTACTGATAAAGAAACTGAGACCCAAGATCACAAGGGTTATTCGATAGCAGAATGGATTTCAAACCAGATCTTATAACTCCAAATTAAGTGTTCTACTAAATCATCCTGCATGCAAAAGAGCAGTCAGAGGCTGCTCTTTTTGTAACATTTGACATTACTACCATTCCATCCTTTCTGAGACCAAGGTCTGTCAATTCTATCTTTGTGACATCTCTCCTAATCTCCTCTTCTCCCCTCTGACACTGCCACCACCCTGGGACCATCCCCCATTATCTCACACCTGGACTATTAAAACGGCCTGCTGGTTGGTCTGTTTCCTCCCTTCAGTGTGTCTTCAAAGTGATCTTTATAATGCTTAGGTCTGAGTATGTTACCTTTCTATTTTAATTAATTCCAGTGGTTCCCTGTTTTCTCTAGGATCAAATGTAAAATCCTTTGATATTCAAAACCTTTTCTTCTTAAAGCATACATCCTCCCATACATTCAGGGAAATTTTTCATTTGTTTTTTAGTCATATCTGACTCTTCCTGACCCCATTTGGGATTTTCTTGTTAAAGATACTAGAGTGGTTTCCCATTTCCTTCTCCAGCTCATTTTACAGATGAGGAAACTGAGGCAAAGAGGGTTAAGTGATTTGCCCAGGGTCACACAGCTAGTCAGTGTCTGGGATCAGATTTGAATTAAAGTCTTCTGATTCTAGGCCCTGCCCTCTGTCCACTGCACTACCTCTTTGCTCTTCCACAAACAAGACACTCCATCTCCTGACTCTGGGTACTTTCACTGGCTGTTTTCCATGCCTACAATGCTTTCCCTCCTCATCTCCACCTCCTGGCTTCTATGGCTTCTTTCAGGTCTTAACTAAAACCCTACCTCCTGTAGGAGGTTTTTCTGGATTCCCCTTAATTTGAGTGACTTCCTTTTGTTGATAATTTCCAATTTATCCTACATATAGCTTGTTAGTGCATAGTTGTTTGCATTTTGTCTGCCCCATTAGACTATGAACAACTTGAGAGCAGGGACTGGCTTTTGCCTATCTTTGTCCCTGGTACTTTGCACAGTGACTGACTCATGCTAGTCACTTAATAAGCATTTTTTTTGACTGACTCACTCACTGATTCCTTTAATTTTTCTGACACCATTCTCTCCAGGTTTTCCTATCCCTTTGGCCTTTTACTCTCTATCTGCTTTATGAACTCCTCCTCTTCTTTAAGTAGATATTTCCTTAAGCTATGCCCTCTACTTTCTTGTCTTTCTATAGTCTTACTTAGTCACTTCTCCTATTCTTGTAGCTTCAAATATCAGCTCATAGATCAATGGTTTCTCAAATTTTTGGTGTCAGGACCCCTTTATACTCTTAAAAATTATTGATGACCTCCCTCACCAAGAACTTTTGCTTATGTGGGTTATAGCTATCAATATATCTATGTAGATTGATATATCTGTCAATATTTTAGAAATTAAAATGTTTCAGTATTATTATGAAAATAATTTTGACCGTGAGAGATACTCTGAAAGGGTCTCAGGGGCATCCATGTCACATCATTGTCATAGATCATATATTTAGGCCTAGAGAAGATCATTCAGATAATCTAGTTATATACTTTTCATTTCACAAAGGAGGAAAATGAAGCCCAGAGAAGTTGTAGCTTGCTAAAGATCACAAAAGTAAGACACCATGAAGGCAGAATTCAAATCCAGGTCCTCAGATAGCACATTGACTCATTATGTTGATGACTCTCAGATTTATATTCCTAGCCAAATTCTCTCTGGAGAGATACTTCCATTTAGGTATCCTGCAGATATTTCAAGCTATTAAATTAATTCTCTTCCCCCTGCCCCACCAAACATACTCCTCCTGATTTCTCTATTTCTGTTAATAGCACCATTTCCCTAGTCACCCATGCTCAAAATCTGAGTCATCTTTGACTCCTACCTCTCCTTCTGGCCCCACATCTGATCAGTTTTCAAGTCCCAAGAGCTTGGCAATATCTCTTGGCATCTACCTCTTCCTTTCCATTCCCACTGACATCATTCTCAGGACCATTTTCATTTCCTTTGACTTTTGTACCTGGTCTCTCTGCTTCCAGTCTTGTTTCTCTCCAACTAATATTGCACAAGCAGGACCATCTTTCTAATTCAAAGACACTATCACAGAAAATAATAATAAACTGAATTTAAATAACATCTCAAGATTTACAGAGCTCCTTCACCATGACTTCAAAAAGTAGGTCATTCAAGTACTTGCTTTACAGATAAAGGAACTGAGTTTCAAAGGTATAAATAACTTACTTATGATCTTGCAGTTAGCAAATGTTGGAGCCAGGACTTGAACCTGTCTACAAATTCCATACCTTGCTTTTTTCACTACATGAGAATGTCTACCCATTTCAGTAGAGGTCACCATTAATTTCCTTATTGTCAAATGCAATGACATTTTATCCATTTTATGCTCTTTAATGTTTTCATTGCATATTCCTCTATTGCATATGCTGCCCTTGAAACTGTCTCCTTGATTCCCAAATGTACCACCATAAGGCTTCTAATCTTTCAAATATGATATGTGAGGAATGAAGTAGAGGAGGATGAGCTTAGAAGGTATGAACTAGGGATACAGCCTTTCTTTGCTGACTCTAAGAAAGGAATTCATACCCTAGTTGGTACAATGCTTACCTGTACTTTGTACTCCTTAACACCAGGAGCAGGAATACAAGACCCACCCCATCACCAGGGGAATATTCACAAGGCTAAAGAAAAACCAAAGAGAAAGACATTTAGGAGCAACCAATCTCTCCATCCACCACCACCTTCCCAGACCTGCTGTTTTGGTATAAGAAGGTCCCACTTGGCTTCCTCAACTTCTAAATACTATATGATTCTACAAAAGCAGTGTTATGAGCATTTTTTTAAGTACCAGTAGTAAGATCCCTGCTTTTCCCTATCTAAATATTCCACCTGAAGGAAGCTCCAATATGTATATATGTATGTTATTGTGATGGGAGTGAGTGTTAGATTCCCAAGAGTCCGTGGCCACAACTAGCCCTTCTCTGTGACCCAGCTGCTCTGTCTTCCCACTGTGCCATCATTTTCCCCTTGGCTTGTGACAGGACAGGAGATAGTTTCCTGTCACAAGACACTATCTCCTTCTCTCCAACCATATCTTCTGTTTCTTCTTCCTGACCTAACTGGGGACATTCTTTTTTTTTTTTTTTGCTTTTTGGAGGGCAATTGGGGTTAAGTGACTTGCCCAAGGTCACACAGCTAACTTTTGTGTTAAGTATCTGAGGCTGGATTTGAACTCAGGTCCTCCTGAGTCCAGGGCTGGTGCTCTATTCACTGCGCCACCTACCCACCCTGTCTGGGGACATTCTTAACATTAGATCCTCAGCTTTCCTTTCTCTCCTTTCTTCTCTCCCCTCTCTTCCCTCCCTCCTTCTCTCTCTGTCTGTTTCTCTCTTTTTCTCTCTAGCTCTCTGTCTCTCTCCCTCCCTCCTTTTCTCCCTCTGTGTAAATCTGTATGTTCAATTGTGTTTGACTCTTTGTGACCCCATTAGGGTTATCTTTGCAAAGATACTAGAATGGTTTGCCATTTCCTTCTTTAACTCATTTTATTAAGGTAAACAGAATTTTTTTTTGTTTGTTTTCTGGAGGGCAATCGGGGTTAAGTGACTTGCCCAAGGTCACATGGCTAGTTTTTTTGTGTTAAATGTCTGAGGTCAGACTTGAACTCAGGTCCTCCTGAGTCCAGGGCCAGTGCTCTATTCACTGTGCCACCTAGCCATCCTGGTTAAACAGAATTTTAAATGACATGCCAAGGGTTGTACAATAAGTGTCTGAGACCAGATTTGAACTCAGGAAGAGGAATCTTCCTGATTCCAGACCCAGCACTCTATCTGCTGTGCCACAGACACATATATACATACATACGTACATACATACATACATACATACACACATATCAATATGTAATATCTGATCTCCCCTTCTTTATCTCTGGATAAAGAGAAATCTTGTTGCTACCTCAAACTTGGACTTATTATCTTTCTTCTCAATATAGATTTTCCCCCAACCAACTTGTCTATCTCTATCCATTATACCACCATTTTCCCATTCAGTAAAGCTAAAAACCTTTGTGTCATTTTTGCTTCATTCTTTTCCTTTCTATGCCCAGTTAGTCTCCATGTGCTTTTGATTTTTTTCCCTTCAAGATGTCTCTTGTTTAACCATCTCTTCATCTCATTTGCTACTTTTACTATTAGAGAACAGGCCTTCTTCACGTCCCCTCAAATTAGCACACTAGCCACCTCTCTGGTCTAAATGTGGCTCTGTCCTCCAGGTCTTCAATTTGTCCTGCACACTGATGTCACTTATTTTTGAACAACAGTTTTATTATGTCATTTCTCTGCTCAATACCTTTAATGATTCCCATTCCATATCACGGTAGGTCTAATCTTCTCTGCCTTTTTTTTTTTTTTTGTGGTCCTCAGTCATCTGAACCTTTCCTATTTTATTTCTAAAACTCCTAACAAGGCCTCAAGTTGGCTTCCTCACTATCTCATGAATATGCAATGCTAAATTCCATCTCTGTGCCTTTACTTCACCAGAAATCCCTCTTTCCTCCTGCCTGCATATTCAAATCGTACTGGTTCTTCCGGGCCCAGCTTAGTTCCTACTTCCTCCATGAAACTTTTCCTGACTAGAATTTTACTCTTGTGATTTCCTGGTTTAGCATTTTTTCTATTGATTATTTCTATAGAATTGTAAAGCCAAGCACAAACAGCTCTCCAAAGGACTGCTGCTGTGAATAGCTCTCAGGTTCTGATCACATAGTATAGTGAACTCTCTATTTATATTCATCAGTAAACTAAAGCAAAACATTCACAGAAACCAAAGTACAGCATTCACAATGATATAACATAACAACTTATCACTAAAGCGGCCACATAGTTTTAAATAAAAGATATCATTCAGGATACAAAGTACAAAGGTGTCCTACCCCTAGGTTACAGTGTCTTAATCAGTCAGAAAGTCTTCTTTCTTTTTGACTGGAGACTAGCTTCCAATCATCCTTAATTCAATCATTCTTAAGGGGTACAAGGTACAAAGTACAAAGTTCTCCCACCCCTAGGTCACAGTCAATCATGATCTTGTCAGTCAACACTAAGTACTCAAGGAGAGGTCTTTTCATCTTGACTCAAGGCTGGTTCCCAAATTCCATGGTTCCTCTTCCATGGTCCCAGCTCTTGTCTGAATGTACCCAACTGTCACCTGGATTCACAGGCAGGCAGCTCTCAGCTCCTCATCCAGCTCCTCATCCAACTCTTTGTCCAGCTCCTGTTCCATATTGAAGCTCACAGTGTCCAGTCCACCTCAAGTCCTTTGAAGTTTCTGTTTCTGGGAAGACAAAGCTTAACAGAGCCAAAACAACATTTATACACATTGCCAACACCATCATCAATTCACTTTCTACCTGTGAAAACAACACAGACCCACAAACAAGGTCTGAGAAATCAACACAAATCCTCAGTATAGTACCAGGACCTCTGAAACCCTCCTCTGGGATTTCCATAAACAGACAAGAAGAAAATCCTTTTTCAGGGCTTCTGAACCTGCAGTAAGGCCCCAGGGCTTCTGTAGTAAGTATCACAAACACAAATCAATACAGACAGAACAGACAGAATGGTGGCCACCACAAGTGTTCTCCTTCTCAGTTCTGCTCAGTCCCAGTTGTGCTCAAGCTTTTTTATCTGTCATCAGCTCCTCCCTGTTCTGCCCACCTCTTGTGTCCTTCCTATTTCCATCTTTGGCAAGTCCCTCCCACTGTGGGCTCCACAGGTTTTATTTCTTAACAAAGATTTTATACAATCAGGGCAAGATTCAAAGACAAGACGCTAAATAATTAAATAACTGAAACAAGGCACTAAGTATTTCTTTGCTTGCCATTACAATAATTAGTTCTAATTAATTATTCTATTAATTATTTTCTATTCTATTTCTGTTTTTTCTATTATAATGTTAATTCTTGTTTTAGAAAATTGTAGGAATTTACAATCCACTTCTGTAGAGCTTGAGAATATTTTGCCTATTTTTTGTTTCTTGGAACCATTCTGTTCAAAAAAGGAAAGTCAGAATTACAAGTGACCACAGAACATTAAGTAAAACCACTTGGTTTTAATAGTATTATTACTATCAGTATTCATTCATTCATTAGCAAATATTTCATAAACAAATATTTCTAAAAGCACCTTCAGTATGTCATTGAGTCATACATATTTATAGCTAGAGAGAAATACTTCTTAGGAATCAATAAAACTTATCATATTTTTAAAAAAGTGGTAGTTGCCATCACTTTATGCTACCACCAATTTCAATGGTGGTCTTTTAAAAAATTGCTAAAGAAAGCATTTTCTGTGATACTTAAATCTGATTTTAAAAACACATATTTCAATGTTAACTTATGCTAATTTCATAACATGATGGTTTAATTATTAAGGTGATCTGGGTAGGCTTTATTTTTATAATACCTATTCTCTTTTTAGCTTATCTGGAATATTTTTAAACACTTGCAGAGTCATACTATTCCATACTTAGCTTTGTGTGTTTATAAATAGAGCACTTATTTTAAAATATTTTTAATTGTGTGACTAATCCAACAGAAGGGTAAAATTGTACCTCATTCACCCAAGGTGACTTCAGATGCATTCTAGAAAATGACACTCAAGGATATCAAGATATACCCCTATTCCTTCTAGATGGTGAGATTATATCTATGAACCATACAAACTTAATGTCCACTTGTGGCCATTAATCCAAAAGACCAAAGGCAAAATTTTGAAGACACTAGTAACCTTATTTTATTTACCTCATGTATAATCTCCCTAATTAAACTCTAAGTTCTTTCAGGTCATGATTGTTTCTTCCATAGCATGGTGTTAGCCTACTTCTAAGCAACAAGGAAAAAACTTTGCCCTGCCTGAAAACATGACTAGCCATACTAGCACATCCAATGTCCATCGACCACTTTAATAACTATTTTCCAAGTACAGCACTCCAAACAACTTTTATATTTTTTATGCCAACTATGATTGATGCCATATAATCCATTATTGATATAAATCAAATATGCTATTTCCAGACAGTATATATCGGTCATTGAATTCTAGTACCCCTAATAATTCATCATTCATTCAGTATTCAACAAATAGTTATTAAGCACTGTTTGCATAACTGTTTACAGAACATTGTGCTATCTCTGTCCTCATAAGGTTTGTAGAACAGCTACTAGTTGAATTAGACACCAACCCACATAATTGTAATATAAAATATTATATGATATGTTCATTAGAAGGCAAAAAGAAATCCATGTGCGGTTTAAGGGGGAAGGTCTCCAAGGTCTTTAGGGGACATCACATTTATTCTCTTCAGAAAATATGCATTAAGCATTTATTTTGCATAAAACATTGTGTGGAATACAGAAATGTTGCAAGTTCCCTGACTTCAAGGAGCTTATAGTCCACTAGGAGAGATCTGAAAAGGACGCAAATAACTACAGTACCAGTGAAAGTGTTATAAAAGCCATAAGGATTCATAGGAGTGAAAGATAATGTCTAGTCGCATGGTAAAAGGGGGAATCAAGGAATGCTTCGTGAAGGAAATGGCATTTGAGGAAGGAAAGAAGGAAACAAGGATTTATTAAGTATCTCCTCTGTGTAGTTACTGTGCTATGCAGTTTGCAAATGTCTCATTTAATCCTCACAATGCTGGGATGCAGATACTATTATTATCACTATTTTACAGATGAGGAAACTAAGTAAAAGTAAAAGAATAGAAAATTTGGCACATACAGGAAGCAGTAAAAATTCATTTGGGTTGGAGTGGAGAGTATTTATTGAGGAGTAATATAAACAAAACGTGAAAGACCAATTGGGCCCAGAATATGGAAGATCTTGAATACCCAGTTACAATGTTTGAAACTTTGAAATCAGCCATGAGGAACCTAAATAATTATACAACAGTACCCAACCCTCTGAAATTACATCTATCCTCAAAGTCAAAAGAAGAACTGACTTTTTTCTGCTGAACTGGATCAATGTAGATGGTCAACGTAGATAAATCAGACCATTCCTTCCTTGCCAGCAGATGTTTCGGTCTGAATTAGTGGAATATTTCCTCCAAAGTTTGCTTTATTTTGTGTAGTGAAGGTCTAATGGACTAATTTACATAATAAGTATTTAAAGGCACTTGACCCATAATGAACTTCCAAATGTAAAAGCATTTTAACCTAGACCAAACAAAACTTTATTTTTTTCTGAGATGCTCTTGTAATCCCAATATCCTTGACTTGTCATTCTTTTTCTAAGAAAAAGAAACTTTGGATTTTTCTCTAACCATATGATGATTATTCAGGCAAGGATCATTGCCTTCTCTGCGACATCAGTTGAAATTGTTGGCCACATCTTGGTAGTATGAGAGCCAGCATATCACACAGGGGCCCTGTTTCACCTACCAATAACTGATGCTATTCCTTCTGTTCCTTTACTCCTGCCCACTCCCTCTCCCTCCCATGACTCTCTGGTTGTCAGAGTAACCATAAAAATATTCCTCCACATGCTCTAGGAACAAAATGTCAGTGCACTTTACTATTGTTTTAATTTAAAAACTAAAGTGTGGAAATACCTGCAGCCTGAAGGAAATTCCCTTTTTGGCAGGCAGGCCCCTTTGGAAATGAGACATATCAAAACAGCCAGACTACTCAAGGAGTATCTATGATGCAGTTTCTTAAAAGCACCAGGATACAATTATTTGAATTTATTTCAAGAGGAAAAGAAGTGTGATATAAACTTTGAGGAAAAAATTAGGAAGTCACCATATCTGTCAATTAATAAAACTTGGACCAAAAGGCTTTTCTAGGAAATTATAAATTCATGGGGTCTGCTGTAAATTTCAAGGTTGCAAAGCATTTATGATAGTGGCTATTTCACCAACCTTTCGTTAATCAGTCAATGGAAAGTTATTGACTGCCCAATAAATATACCATGGTAAAATGGCACTTAATGATAAAATTGATAATTAAAATTTTATAAAATTAGATAAAGTTTTTTCTACTTTTGCAAAATTTATCTGCACAATTTCCAGATAATTTATCAATAAGAAAATAAGAAACTCAAAATATCAGAAACTTTGTTTTTGATATTTTGGAAAAGTGAGTAATTGAATATGGTGACTATAATGGAAATGCTAATTTAAAGATCTTCCCAGCCCCTTGGCCCTTTGATAGGCTTAAGAGACTCTGAGAACCTTCCTTGATTTGAAAATATACTCTTCTCCAAATAGGCTGAATGTGGTCACATAGAGCCTGTGGCAGGAGGCTTGGTTTCCAGGAATGCCCACACCTTGATTCTGTGTGATTGGGCAGTGGGTCAAGAGGGTTGTGATATTCTCTGAGCTGGGAGAAGGCTACATAATCCCTGATGTGAGGCTTTGCTTTGGGGCTCTGGGCAGCCGTTGAGTTGAGAGCCGCCTGGCTTTGAAAACCCAGATGTTGATGCTTCCCTCTCTGGTAACTGATTTGGTATTGATTGATTGGTTGGACAGTTTGGAAGCCTGTCTGCTTGATTTGTTTGTTTCTCTGTCTTGTAAGTTCTGTCTGTATACTTTGAAGTTCGGGGTGCTGACCTTTTCCCCATGATCTAGGTAAATGATATGTTTGATTAAAGCAAGATTGTTAACCCATTTTGAGTTGCTTTCCTTTAGAAAAGCAGATCTAAGAACCTGTGTTGGCAGCCACCCTGGGGATGTTGGGGTGCTTGTGCTACAGTGACCAAAGTACTGAATTAAATAAATTCCTGGAGTTTCTCTGTTACAAAATTAGTAATAATGATACAAAGAGAACGGAAATTTTTGTGTCCGTCAAGATATTCGATGATGATCAGTGATTTTGTTGCAGGAAGGCATTCATAATGAAGGCAGATATATGGAATACATTTTGTTTATGTGCATGCCAACCTGAAACGATATGAGAGGTAAGTGGAGACACTTTACTGCAACTACTGGTTTTGTGGGATAGGGCTACCAATATAGAATGACAATCAAGGATTTGACAGGAGTTAAAAGGAATTTCCTAACTCTGGGGTAGATGGTTGACTGGGACAAGTAACCCTGAAATCAGCAACAGAATAATTTCTCAAAAGAATAGACTGAAACTTAGTCTGTGTTTTGTTCTGTTGTTTTTTTTTTCTAGCTCTTCTTGGTTGCTTATGATCTGTCGTAACCTTTGACTATGCAAAAGGACCTAAAGAGGCAACTAGCTAGGTGGTCCAATGAATAGAGAGATGAACTTGGAGTTAGGAGCACTTGAATTCAAATCTAGCCTCAGACACTTACTTGCCATGTGACTCTGGGAAAGTCACTTCATGTTTCCTGCATCAGTTTCCTTAATGACAAAATAGCAATAATAATACACCTGTCACACGAGGTTGCTGTAAGGATCAAATGAGACAATATTTGTTAACAGCTTAGTACAGTGCTTGGTACGTAATTGACACTTAAATGCTTGTTCCCTTCCCACTCCCCCACCCCCTTTAGCCTTCTCCTGAATGAGAAGAGGCTTCCTAGGAACTACATCCCAACTGATGCTAGCAGAGATCAGCTGATGAGGACCAGTAGATGACAGCAGAGAACAGCAAACACTGCAGCTGAAGGTCAATAGCAAGCTGTTGCTGCTGCTGAAGTGGTTCACCATTTTACAGATGAGGAGAGTGAGGCAAACAAGGTTAAGTGACTTGCCCAGGGTCACATAGCTAGGAAGTGTCTGAGGCTGAATTTGAACTTGGGAAGATGTTTTCTTGATTCCAAGCCCAGTACTCTATCCACAGCACCACATAGCTGCCCATAGAAAGTCATTACAATAAAATAAAAAAAAAAAAAACAACCCAAGTATCATCTAGACAAATGATTTATTTAGCAAGGCTTGTAGTTGCAGAAATAAACCAACTTCAAGGTTCTTGGTAGCCAAGGAACTTGGTTTCTATGCAGTTAGTATGCAATTTGGAGGGAGTGAAAAACAAATTATAAGGATCGAGGCATCTGGGTTTTTTAATTGGTGGAGGGTATTGGGAGACTGTATGGTGAGAAGGAGAGGAAGTAGTTTTGTGACATTCCTTAAGTTAGATGACTTCTCCAAAAAAAAAAAAAAGCATATGCTTGGCACATAGTAGGTGCTTAATAAATGTTAATTGACAGATTAACTTGAATCCAGGATTTCTGACTCCAAGTTTAGTGCCCTGTGAACTGTTCTGCAGTTATGGATTTATGCATGTTCATACAAATCTTATCATTTCTACCTCCAGCACATCTCTCCCATACAACCACTTCTCTCTACTCACACAGCTAGCAGCTTAGTTTAGATACTCATTACCTCTCCCTTAAATTCTTTTAAAAATTAATTAATTTTATTTTTCTACATTTGCTTTTATAAGATTTTGAGTTCTAATATTTCCTCCTCCCTTCCTTCCCCCTCCCCAAGATGGCATGCAATCTGATATAGGCTATACGTGTATGATCATATTAAATATATTTCCACATTAGTAGTGTTGTGAAAAAAGAATCAGAATGAAAGGGAAAAACCATGAGACAGAAAAAACAAGCAAACAAACAAAAACAGAAAAAAGGGAAAATAGTCTGCTTTGATCTGCATTAAGACTCCATAGTTCTTTCTCTGGATGTGAATGACATTTTCCATCAGGAATCTTTTGGAATTATCTTGGATGATTGCATTGCTCAGAAGAGCTAATGTCAGTCATTGTACAATGTTACTGTTACTGTGTACAGTGCTCTCCTGGTTCTGCTCACTTCACTCAGCATCAGTTCATGGGGATTGTTTCATTCCTTGTTTTTGAATCCTCAGTAAGTAGTACAATGGTTAAGACTTAAAAATACTTTTTGATTCTTTCATATTTTAATAGTATTTAGATCTGGATCAGGAAAGTGAAGCCAAAAGATGTTAATAGCAAGTAGCACAGGAAAATTGATAACAGGGGTTTAAAGTGGGAATAGTTGTGCCCCAGAGCCTATGCTGAGATACAGTTTATAAGGGACTATTTGAGAGGCATTGGCTTTGGGGTGTATCACTGATGTTAGTGTTAGACAATGTCAGATAAACTGACCCTGGGATATTTGAAAAGAGTAATGTGTGAACTGGTGATGGGAGAGTTAGTGCTGGGATTTAGAGTGTGAAAGACTCCAAGAATATTTGAGGGAAGTAGAATTTTTTTGTGAGAGTTGGTGGGCTTGTTAAAGTATTTTTAACAACATTTTTCCCAATTACATATTAAAACAATTTAAAAAACATTTTTAAAGTTTTGAATTCCAAATTCTATACTTCCTTTCCTCTCCTCCCCAAGTATTTTAAAGAGAAGCAGAGACAGTGATTTGTGCAAGTGAATCTGCCTATATTAAGCCTGGAGTTTGCATCTCTAGTACTTATGCAAAAGCTTAGCTTGTGGGTGGACAGTATTTTACATTTTAGTGTCCCCCTCCTCCCAAAGAATATTAGTATAAACTGAGTGCCTCTCATCTCTGGATCCATAGGCTTCAATGTGGGGGTATTTTGGAGAATAATTTATTGCTTCTGTCTTTTTTGTCCCCATCTAACTTCCTGTAAACTTCCAGCATCAACTAAATTTAGTTTGCACTGTACTCACAAGGACCAGATTTGGAAATAGAAAAATATTTCATCTGGACTGAAATCAATAACAAAACATGGAAATAATTTCACATGCATCCTGAGTATTTACTACGATCTTTCCCCCTTAAGTATTTGGGAAGCAAGTTTCTCCTCAACTCATTCTCAAAAGGAATAAAATAGAGGGAAAGGAAGTGGGGAACATTTTATCATATATGTGTGTGCATATATATCTATATCTATATGTATGTATGTGTGTATATATATATATGTTCATGTAAGAAAACTCATGAACTTGATGAAAGAAACAAAATTGGAAAACATTTGAGTAAGAATTAATGGGGAAAGAGAAGTGATATACCACAGCCCTTTGAGAATTGTGTCAGAAGCACAACAGTTGTTGATAAATGCTAAGAACAACGAAAGGGCAGGCAGGTGATGTAATGGAGAGAGTAGTGGCCTTGGAATCAGAAAGACATCTTTATGAGTTTAAATCTGGCTTTAGATACTTAGTAGCTGTGTGACCCTGGGTAAGTCACTTAACCCTGTTTGCTTCAGTTTTCTCATCTATAAAATGAGCTGGAAATGGCAAACCACTCCAGTATCTGCTAAGAAAACCCCAAATGAAGAATCAGATATGACTGAAAGGACAACAAAGATTTTTTAAAAGCTATGCTGGTGGTAAGAGGAGGATCAATAAAGGATATAATTGCTATTCAGGGTATGTGGGATGAGAATGATTGACAATGGCGATGACACCAGAGTATTCTATTATAACTATGCTTCTATCTTCTCTTCCAGAATGAAGGATCTTTGGATCAAGAAAGTTAGCACAACAATATGTAGCAAGGAGTAGAAACCCAAAATAAGTGAGGAGGCAGTTCAGCAGCATCTAGCCGCCTTCCATGAGTTCAGATTATCAGGCATGGAGAAACCACATGCTAGCATAATGAACAGATTTGAAAATATGATTCCTAAGTCACTGTGGTGATCTTTAAAATCTATTTAGTCACCAAACATTTATTAAGTGCCTGTTATATGCATGGTGCTGTGCTAAGTGCTGGGCATACAGAGACAAAATGTTGGAGGACAGGCCAGGTGGTGTTACAGAGCAAATGTTGTTCCAATGTTTTTAAAAGAGCAGAAGGTGCAGTCTTTATACTCTATCATGGGAAAATTCTAGAACATGATATTAATGATACAATTTATGAGCACTTAGTAAAAAAGGAGCAATCACTGAAAGCATGGCTTCTTCAAGAATAGGTCATGCCAGTCTAAACTAATTTCATTTCTTTTTTTTTCTTTTTACTAACTAGACTAGATGAAGTCATTGATATAGACATAATATATTTAGATTGCAGCAAAATATTTGATAGCTTCCCATGTTTGTGGGCCACATGGAGGGATGTGGGCTAGATAATAGTATAGTTAGATGTATTTGAAACTGGTTGAATATCTGGAAACAAAGAATAGTCATTAAGAATTAAATGTCAGCTTAGAAAGAAATCTCTGTTGGAGTGTCCCAGGGTATCTGTGATTGTCTTTGGGTAGTTGATCATTTCTATCAGTGCCTTAGATAAAGCCACAAAAGATATACTTATTAAATTTGCAAATGAGAAATCTGAGAGGCATAGGGAAAATATAAGGATTAGTGACAGGATCTCAGTAGGCTAAAGTGATGGGCCAGTTTAAATAAGATGAAATTTAATAAAGATAAACACATTGGGTCCTAAAAGTCAACTTCACAAATATAGAATAGGCAGCTGTGGCTAGATAACATGTTCCTGTGAAAAAGATCTAGGGGTTTTAATGGATCACAAGCTCAGAATGAGTAAAAAATGTGACATGGCACTATTGTATTAAGCACATCATAGGTAAAAAGGTTTGATAAGGTCCAGTATAAGAAGATGATAGTTCCAATACACAGTGCTGGCAAGTATTGTCAGCACCCTCTTCACCCTGCCCTAGTTATGGCAGGATCCTAACCCCTCTGTCTCCTTTCTTCAAGAAGTGTCAGGAGTATAGAGGCAGATCAGTTACTCAGTGGGTAGAGTATGTAAACTGGAGTCCTAAAGATGAGTCCAGATCCTTCCTCAAATACTTAGATAACTGAGTGACCCTAAGCAAATTACTTAACTTGTCCCAGTTACTTAATTTGTAAAATGGCAAGGCTATTGTAGGAGTCAAATGAGATTGTGTCCACAAAATTCTTTGCAAATCTTAAAGTACTGTATAAATACTACTTTGTTACAGGGTGACTGATAGTAAAGTAACTTTGTACTTTTAGCAATTGGGGTAAAAGTTTAAATAGCTAAAGATTTTTTTCTCTTATTCTCTTCATGTTTCAGAAACAGCTGTATAGAAAATTATAATTTTCTTGTTGTTAGTGGGGCTACTTTTTGATGTATTATTTTTATGAAGTGCTTAACAGCCCCCTGATGATATTTATTAGCCCATATGAACAGGACTTAGTTGGGCTGCTCTTTGGGGATTGATTGAGGATCTCCAGCTTTAGGGTGTGACTTGGTTACAAGGATGCTGCTACAAGATAACATGAGTCAAAGGGACTTATGTGGACTATGCCTGAACTGGCATTTCTACAAAGTTACTAGAGTTGTTCAGTGTCTCTGCCATTCTTCTTACAAATCACCTGTTTCCAAGATTTTTTATTTTATTTTTATAAACTCTTTTTTAGATGACCTTCATCTCTTGTCCCAGTCTAGTCCCTTCCTGAGACCTGTGATTTATCCACTGAGCAGACATGGATGAAACGCTTCACTTCTCCTTCTCCCAGATATCACCTTACCGTCAACTCAAATGAAATCTAGCAAAGCTTTTCTTGAAACATGCTTTTCCATATGTAGACATTTATCTTTTCTGGCAGGGATCTCACACATTTTCATATTTGTTACTGATGCCTAGGAACCCATACTGGTCAAATTATGGAAGGGAGATAGAAAATAAGGAAGAGGAAATATTCAGGGAAAAAACCCCATGAAGACAGCATTACAAATTCTGAAGAACAGAAAATATGGGGAAAGACTAAAGTAGAAATGATAATAGAGATAATTTCTGTCTTCCAGGTTATAAAACTTTCCTCCTGATAGCCTTTTGAGGTGGTATGAATAGTATTATTGCCCATTTTACAGGAAAGGTAACTAAAAGTCTAGAAGGTTTATTGAGATGCAAGGTGTCTTAAACTTTTTTTTTTTTGCTTTTTGCAGGGGGGAAGGTAGGGTAATTGGGGTTAAGTGACTTGCCCAAGGTCTCATGGCTAGTTTTTTGTGTTAAATGTCTGGGGCCGGATTTGAACTCAGGTCCTCCTGACTCCAGGGCTGGTGCTCTATTCACTGTCAAGGTGTTTTAAACTTAAGCTGTACTAAGACTTTTGGGACACTGTCCAAGAAGGGATTTGGAACAGATGATTAAGTGGAGAGAGGTGATGCCTCATCTCCACCTAGGTTTTTTGTTCTTGCTTCTCCATTAACTTTCATTTCCACGGGAAAGCAAAGAAATTTTGAGCACTGAGAAAAACTCAGTCACAGACCCAAATATCTTTTGGTGGTTTATTGAAAAGCATTTTGGAAAAATGATTTTGAAAGGGTGCAGAGTGGTAATAAGGAATTACTAGAAGTAAAAAGGTTGTTTCTAAGTCCAAGTCAGATAAAGTTGAGAGAGAGATATTGTTTCTAATGAATAGGAGAAAGTAGGTTCAAAGACAGATCAAATATTCATAGAATATACTTAATTGTCTGCTTAGTCTGTGTTCCAAAAAAAAATCATGGCCTTCTTGTGGTTCTTCCCATTAGTTCTAATTCTTCTTTACAACATGACTGATGTGAAAATAGGGTTAATATGAATGTATATGTAGAGCCTATATCAGAGGGAGGAAAAGGGGTAAAACTTTGAAACTCAAAATCTTAGGGAGGTGAATGTTGAAAACTAAAAATAAGCAAATTTATATATATATATATATATATATATATATATATATATATATATATATATATATTTAAAAAGCATGGCCTGTAATAGAAAGAGTCTCTTTCTGGAGAAAAAAATCATCTATAGCTAAGACTTTGGGAAGTGACAGATTCCTCTCTTAAACAGGGGTTAGGTAATTTTTCCTGGTTGAAAAACAAGGTGTGTAAGGGACAGTCTCCTTCACTAAAACTGATGATACTTAAGTCTATGGGTTTTAAACTAAAAGAGAGACAAAAGAGACCACTCTTAATTCTATGGAAAAGGAAAGGGAGTACCTTAACTCAGAACTTCAACTAAAGTCAAAGACTTAGAGGCATAGAGAGGTTCCATAAGCCTTTGTCCAGTAGGGCAATGCAGTAAAGTGAGACTGGCAGAGATCAGCCTGAGAGAGACAAAATACAGGAACTATATATCATGTGAGTAGAGCAAGATCAGTGGGAACAGGGAATGACATCACTAAAAAAATTAGCATCCTTGTAGTGTCAGAGGCATGAGTAACCTTTCACATGTGTGCCCTGGCTTTCCTTTCCCTTGATTTCTATTCATGAACCCTGGCCTCACAAGTTCCTCATAAATATGTATGCTTCCTGTCCTTGATGCCTAGATATGTTCACCTCTTCAACTGATTATGTGCATGTCTGTGGGAGAGTTTTCTCTAGACTTATTGAGAATTCTTCTCTAGACTTATTGAGAAAGTATACTATTGCTACTTAAAAAAACCCAAAAAAACCAAAAACAAAAACCAAGACAACTCCATGCAATATTGCATTAAATGTTTTTGCTGTGAACTAATTCTGTTCTCTAACAAATAGGTAAAAATAAACACATTCTCAGGGACTCATGAGCTATATGCATCCAATCCACAGAATACTTTGAATATAGGGTAGCTTCTCTATGGAATACACAGTGAAAAAAGGGAGATGCCCTAGGTGCCAAAAGCAGGTAAGGGCTAACTTCTTTGAATGTACAAGCAAACCTAATTCCATGTTTTCTACAACATATTTCCCTTCTGCCATCCTCACTCTGTTACTTATATTCAATCTGTCCCTGTCTACTGGTTCCTTTCTTCTTTCCAATGTGTCCATGTCTCTCACCATCCTCTAAAAACCCTCACTCGATCCCTGCATCCCTACTCTCATTCCATTTACCTTCTGGCCCTTTGGGGCTAAAACCTTCAAAAAGGCTGTCTAGAATAGGTGCTTTCACTTTTTCTCCCCTTTCTTCTTAACCTCATACAATCTGGCTTCTGGACTCATCATTTTCTGAAATTGCTCTCTCTAGTTACCAACGATCTTTTAATTGCCAGATCCAATAGCCTTTTTTGAATCCTCAATCTCCTTGACCTACTGTAGGCTTTGATAATTTTGTTCACTCTCTTCTCTTCCTTCTAGGTTTTCCAGACACTACTCTCACCTGGTTCTCCTCCTGCCTATCTAACTCCTCCTCCTCCTCTGTCTCCTTTGCTTGATCCTCATCCAACCTTTCTGTGTCTCACAGGATTCTGTCCAGGGTCTTCTCTTTCCCCTTTCCCCCCTACTTTACTTAGTGATCTCATCAGCTCCCATAGATTTAATTTCTATCTCTATGCTGAAGATTCTCAGATTGACTTATCTGATCTCTAACCTTACATCTCTGCCTTTCAGACACCTCAAACTGGATGGCCAGTAGATAGTTTAAACACAACTTGTCCAAAATAGAACTCATTACCTTTCCCTCTAACCTGGGCAAAACCACCCTCCCAAGAGGTGGATACCTCAGACAAGCTAGGTATCATTCTTGACTCCTGGCTATTCTCTCCTACCATGTCCAATCTGTCGCCAAGGCCGGTTGATTTCATCTTCATAACATTCCTCATATATCCACTTCTTTCCTCTGACACTGCCACCACTTTAGCTCAGATTCTCTTCACCTCATGCCTGGGCAATTGCAATTGGATCTGCTTGCCACAAGTCTTTCTCCACTTCAATCCATCCTCTATTCAGCCATCAAAAATTATTTTCCTTAAGTGCAAGTCCAACTATGTCACCTTCCTACTCAATAAACAAACTCCAATGACTCCCTATTGGCTCCAAGATCAAATATAAAATCCTATTTGTCATTCAAGGCCTTTCATACCTACCTCCCTTACACTTTTCTAGTCTTCTTACACTTTACTCTCTGACACACACTCACTCATTGTGACAATGACCTCTTGGCTTTTCCATGAATAAGACACTCCAGCTTTTCTCTTTGGTCATTTTCTCTGTCTCTCCATGCCTAGAATGTTCTTCTCCCTCATCTTCCTCTACTGGTTTCCTATACATCCCAACTAAAATCCCATTTT
>WOXC01002819.1:0-38854 GCA_011680675.1 Gymnobelideus leadbeateri
TTTCCTCAGTGGCTTCTAGCCCCCAGGGGAGGAAGCCGAAGCATTCCCCATATACTGGTCACAAAGTCCATAGGACACTAACCTCTTACTTTGTCTTAGGCATGTCTATGTTGATAATTCTGGAGTCGCCACAGCTGCTGCTGTTCTGGGGTCTCTCCAGCTGGCTGCTGGCCCTGCCACCCTGGGGCTAAAACCTTTGCTCACGGGGACCAGGGCTCCACTTCGCTATGCTCCCTGTGCTCTGCTCGTTCCCAGAGTGCTGCACTGGTCCTTCCTGTAGGGCTGCTGGCCTGTCCTCAGTGGGAGGTTAGCTTCTCTGTGTCGTTCTGTGGGTCCCGGGGCTCAAGAAGTTGTTCAGAGTCCCATTTTACATAGTTTGGGGGGAATCTGGGGGCAGAGTGGCTTGGATGAGCTGTTTCTACTCTGCCTTCTTGGCTCCGCCTCCTACTAAATTGATTTTATGACACAAAATATGGTACTGATACCTAAATCAGGAAGAGATGAAAGAGAGAAAGAAAATTATAGACCAGCTTCCTTCATGAAAATTAGATGAGGGGGCGTAGCCAAGATGGCGGAGTAGAAACAGCTCATCCAAGCCATGCTGCCCCCAGATTCCCCCCCAACGATGTAAAAGGGAACTCTGAACAACTTCTGGAGCCCCAGCACCCACAGAACGACACAGAGAAGCTAAACTCCCGCTGAAGACAGCCCAGCAACCCTGCAGGAAAGACCAGCGCAGTGGTCTGGGACCTGGCAGCGTGCAGCGCGCAGAGCGCAGGAGCCGAGCCGAGCCCAGGTCCGCATGAGCCGAGGTTTTAGCCCCAGGGCGGCAGGGCCAGCAGCCAGCTGGAGGAACCCCAGAACACCAGGAGCTGTGGCGACTCCAGAATTATCAATATAGACTTGCCTAGGACAAAATAAGAGGTTAGTGTCCTATGGACTTTGGGACTGGTATTAGGGAATGCGTCGGCTCCCTCCCCTGGGGGCTAGAAGCCGCTGAGGACAAACGCCATTTTGTAGTTTTCAGAGGCAGCTCCCGCTCCCAGCCTGCAAATTTGTAGGGAGATCCAGCGATCAGTCTTGGGGGGTAATCGCTCTTGCTTTAACCTCCCTGGATCTGGATTGTGATGTAGGGTGGAAGTCGTGGGTGGGTTTACAGCTTGCCAGAAACGGAAATTGCCCCCACACGTTTGGGACGAAAATTCCTCTATCTGGCCTTAAAGCCATAGTGTGGCAACAAGCCCAAAAGTCAAGTAATTAAGTGGCAACATGCCAAGGCAAAGGAAACAGAAAAATGCAACCCTAGACTCCTATTTTGGGGGCATAGAGCAGAAAAGGACTGTGAGGTCAGAAGTCCTGCTCCAAAAGCCCCAGGGGAAAACATGAGTGGGTTGCAGGCCATAGAGGACCTTAAGAAGGACTTTAAAAATCAAATAAGAGAAGTGGAGGAAAATTGGAAAGAGAAATGAGAAGGATGCAGGAAAAGTATGAAATGAGGGTCAACAGCCTGACTGAGGAAAACAACACCTTAAAAAATAGACTTACTCAAATGGCAAAGGAGGCCCAAAAGGGCAATGAGGAGAAGAATGCCTTAAAAAGTCGAATTTGCCAGATGGAAAAAGAATCTCAAAAGTTCACTGAGGAGATTCATTCCTTCAGAGTTAGACTGGAGCAAATGGAAGCTAGTGACTTTATGAGAAATCAAGATGCTGTTAAGCAGATCCAAACAAATGAAAGATTAGAAGGCAATGTGAAATATCTCATGGGAAAACCACTGACCTGGAAAATAGATCCAGGAGAGACAATTTAAAAATTATTGGACTACCTGAAAGCCATGATCAAAAAAGAACCTAGAGATCACCCTTCAAGAAATTCTCAAGGAAAATTGCCCTGATGTTTTAGATCCAGAGGGCAAAATAGAGGTTGAAAGAATCCACCAATCACCTCCTGAAAAAGATCCCTAAAAGAAAACTCCCAGGAATATTATAGCCAAGTTCCAGAATCCCCAGATCAAGGAGAAAATACTCCAAGCAGCCAGGAAAAAACAATTTCAATATTGTGGAAACACAATCAGAATAGCCCAGGACCTGGCGGCTTCTACACTGAGGGATCAAAGGGCATGGAATATGATATTCCAGAGGGCAAAAGAACTGGGAATGAACCCATGGGTCACCTACCCAGCACAACTGAGTATTTTGTTTCAGGGGAAAATATGGTCATTCAGTGGAATAGAGGACTTTCAAGCATTCTTGAGGAAAAAACCAGAATTGAATAGAAAATTTGACACCCAGACAGAAGAAGGAAGAGATGCCTGAGAAGGTAAGCAGGGAAAAGAAATCAAAAGGAACTTATCAAAGTTGAACTATTTACATTCCTATATGGAAAAGCAATAACTGTGACTGATGATATCTTTCTCACTATGAAAATAATGGAAGAAGGGTGTGTGGTCATATGAATACATATGTGAATGTGTGTGTATATGGATAGAGGGCATAGGTTGAATTTGTTGGGAAGGGAGAATACTCAAGGGATGAAATTATGAGGTGAGAGAGAAAAGTGGCAAGAGGAGATGGGGAGAGACAGGGTAATGTAAACTATCCCATGCAGAAGAAGCAAGGGGAAGTGGTTGCAAAAGAGGGTGAGAATAAGGAAGGCTAAAAAGGCAAAACCACATTCACATTGAATTTGGTTCAGGGAGAAAATGACATACAAACTAAATGGGATATCCCAACCTGCAGCAGGATAGGGGGAAGGGGGATGGGAGGAGGGATGATGGATGGGAAGGCATCCTTGGGGTGAGGGGAGGTTGGAAGTACCCACTATAGAAGAGGGACAGGATCATGTAGGGAATGGACCAGGTGGGGGGTGGGATGAGTGGGAGGAAATTATAAGCAGCCTTGTACAATATATCTACTATGATAATGTTTTGCATAGCTAGACATGTACAACATATACTGAATTACTTATCTCCCAAGAGGGAATGGGTGACAAGGGAGGAAGGAAATGGACCTGAAATTTGAGGTCATAACATTAAATGTTTCAAATATATATAAATACTATTATTAATACTCTTTTGCTTGTAATAGGGAGATAAGATGTGTAGGCATTGGGATGCAAAGACTCACCTTCCTCTAATGGAAAAGTCGATGGGGGTATGGGAGAAGGTATGGGAGAAAGCAGATTGGAGGAAGTGATATCTCGTGGGATTACTATTGTGGGAGGTTGGGTAGGGGAATAATGGGGGGAAAATGATTGCCACTCAAAATCTGGTGGAAAACGAATGATGTAAAACAGAAGTTAATAAAGCATTTGTTTAAAAAAAAAGAAAATTAGATGCAAAAATTTTAAATAAAATGTTAACAAAAGAACTACAACAACTTATCACAAGAATAATAGACTTTGATCAGGCAGGATTTATTTCAGGAACTCAAGGAGAGTATAATATTAGGAAAACCATCAGTATAATGGTTCATATCAACAACAAAAGTAGCAGAAACCATGTAGATGTAGTAGATGCAGAAAAGGCTTTTGACAAAATGCAACACTCATTCCTATTAAAAACACTAGAAAGTATAGGAATAAATGGAGTCTTCCTTAAAATAATAGGTAGCACCTATTTAATGCGATCAACAAGCGTTATATGTAATGGAGATAAGCTAGAAGCATTTCCAATAAAATCAAGGGTGAAACAAGGATGTCCACTATCACCCCTCTTATTCAATGTGGTACTAGAAATGTTAGGAATAGAAACTAGATAAGAAAAAGGAACCAAAGGAATCAAATTAGGCAAAGAAGTGACTAAGCTATCACTCTTTACAGATGATAAGATGATATACTTAGAGAATCCTAAAGAATCAAATGAAAAACTATTTGAAATAATAAATAAATTTAGCAAAGTTGCAGGATATAAAATAAACCCACATAAATCCTCAGCATTGCTATATATTTCTAACAAAATTCAATAGCAAGCAGTAGAAAGAGAAACCCCCTTTAAAGTTACTGTAGATATTATAAAATATTTGGGAATCTAACGTCCAAAACAAATCCAAGACCTATATGAATGCTACAAAAAAACACTTTTCACACAAATAATGTCATATCTAACTAAAGGGAAAAATATCAATTGTTCATGGCTGGATTGATCTAATATAATAAAAATGACAACTTTTAAATCATATTACATTATATTACAATAAATTATATATTTAGTGCCATACCAATCAATCTATCCAAAAATTATTTTATAGAGCTAGAAAAAAATAGTAACAAAATTTATTTGGAAGAACAAATGGTCCACAATATCAAGGGAATTAATGAAAGGAAATGCTAGGAGACATGGCCTAGCCATACCAGACTTTAATCTATATAATAAGTCAGCAGTCTTCAAAACTACTTGGTAATGGCTGAAGAATAGAAGTGGAATAGATTGGGTACACAAGACTCAGCGGACAATGACTCTGGTAATCTACTGTTTTATAAATCCAAAGACCCAGTTTTTTGGGATAAGAAGTCACTATTTGACAAACACTGCTGGTAAAACTGGATTATAGATAGTATGGCAGAAAATGGCCATAGACCATTATCTAACACCATATACCAAAATCAAGTCTAATTGGGTGAATGATCTAGGTATAAAGGCTGATATTGTAAGCAATGTGGGAAATAAGGAATAGTTTACCTGTCATATTTATGGAGCAGGGAAGACTTTAAGACCAAACAAGAAGTAGAGAGCATTATAAAATGCACAATATTTAATTTTGGTTACATTAAATTGAAAACTTCTGTACAACCAAAGCCAGTGTAACCAAGATTAAGAGGCAAGTAGAAAACTGGGAAAGAATTTTTAAAACCAATGTCTCTGATAAAGGCCTCATTTAAAAAATATACAGAGAACAGAGTCAAATCCATAAGAATACAAGTCATTCCCCAGTTGATAAATGGTCAAAGGATATGAACAGGCAGTTTTCACAGGAAGAAATTAAAGATGTGCATAAGCATATAAAAAAGCTATAAATCATTAGAGAAATGAAGATCAAAACAACTATGATGTACCACATCTCACCAGCCACATTGGTTAAGATGACAAAACAGGAGAATGACATATACTGGAAATGATGTGGAAAATGGGAACACTAATGCATTGTTGGTTGAGTTCTGAACTGATTAAACCATTCTGGAGAGAAATCTCAAACCATGCCCAAAAGGCTATAAACAATTTCATACTCTTTAGCTCAGTAATACCATTTCTATGGTTGTATCCCAAAAAGATCATAGAAGTGGGAGGAAGACCCATATGTACAAAAATATTTATAGCAGCTCTTTTTGTGCTTGCAAAAAATTGGAAATTAAGGGGATGCCCACCACTTGGGGAATGGCTAAAGCAGTTGTGGTATATGAATGTAATGGAATACTATTGTGCTATGAGAAATGAGGAGCAGGGATGGCTAGGTGGCTCAGTGAGTAGAGTGCTGGCCCTAGAGTCAGAAGGACCTGAGTTCTAATCTGGCCTCAGACACTTAACACACAGAAACAAAAACCTAGCTGTGTGACCTTGGGCAAGTTACTTAACCCCAACTGCCCTCCAAAAAGCAGAAAAAAACAAACAAAAAAGAAATGAGGAGCAGATGGACTTCATATTTACCTCGATAAGTTTATATGAACTGATGCTGAGTGCTAAGAGCAGAACCAGGATAAATTTGTACACAATTACAGACACTACATATGTGTGATGACCAAATGATTGACTGGCCTCTTCTCAGTAATTCAGGGTTATAAGACATCTCCAAAAGACTCATGATGGAGAGAGATGTCTACATTCAGAGAAAGAACTAGAGAGAATAGAGTTCAAAGGCAGGTTGAAGCAAACTACCTTCTCTCTTTCTTTTTCATGTTTCATTTTGTTTTCTCTTTCGCATTGTTCATTCAATATACTATAATCCTTTTTTATAATCTGACTAATGTCTAATATAAAAATATTTGCAGATCCTAGGGATGAGGGAGACGGAGGGGAAGAAAATTTGATCTCAAGGGATTGTGGAACTGAATCTTGTAAACTAAAAGTAAACAAACAAATTAATAAAGGCAAACAAACAAAACAAAAAGAGGCATATGCTTTTTAATCTTAAATTGCACCTACCAAACCATCTTGCCCTGCTACCTTTTAATTAATGTGGTCATTATTTTCAGTCTTAACTCCTTCCTCTCCTTTTTATCTGTTGTGGCAAATCCAAGGGTTTCCTCAGCCATTTCTTCAGAAAAAGAGGTGCCAGGATGGTCTGAATGGGGGGAGAAGTGGCAGTGGCAGAAGTCAAGTTAATTTCTTTATTCCATATTACAGGTGTCAAATATTTGAATGCAACTATCCAGAGCATTATCTTCTCCAGGGTCAACAATGTAGGTACAGAGGATGATCTACGTTCACTAGAGTGTTATTCCATGGTTATTCCACTAGTTCTCTAGGGAAAGGACTGGTGAGTTTGTGTTTGTGGTTGCTATAAAAACAAATTGGGATATTTCAAAAGTTTTAATTAATGATTGTCAAGACTTTTTTTTGTTTTAATTTAGATTTGGACTGTGTGAGTGCTCACTGAGAAAGAAGTGGGGGTTAATAATATTAAGTGCTATCAAGAAATATTAGTACAAAGTAAGGAAACATCATGGACCAGACTTAGATAAAGACAGAAAAAGAAGTAGGGAATCCTCAAAGGAACAAGCAAATCAATCAGGTCAGGGAGGTCATAGGTAGAAACCAACTGGCCTAACCAAACTGGACTGATAGTAGTTCTTTAATTCATCATGATTTAGACCAGTGTTTCAGAATGTGATTAAGGTTAAGTTCTCAGATATGATGCTTTATTTTTCTCAAGAGGTTGTATAATATAACAAATAGAGTATGGGACTTCAGAATAAGAATACCTGGGTAAAACTTCTCCCTCACACACTTAATAGCTGTGTGACCCCAGAAAAATCATTTACCTCTAAGGGTTTTGGGTTCCTCAAATGTGAAATGAATATGTTTGTTTTGATAACCTTTAAGTACTCTTCTAGTTGTAATTATATGATCCCACTGCAAAATCGTATAATTCTGTCTGTGGTCGTATTAGTCTCATTAGCATGAAATTATACTCTCAGTTTATATTCATAAAAGCAAGTTTCTCAGTTCCTTTTTCAAATGTTCCTCAACTTACGTTTATTATTATTCCTCTCAACCTTTTATTCAAAGTAATTGATAAAATTTACTGAACATGTCACAGCAAATCATAAAAACTATTGTTATACTACTGGAGACAATCAACAAGGTTTCTTTATTTATAATTGTTTGTTAACTATGAAACTATCTCATTATACCACCATCTAGCTCCATTTATTAATTTTGTCCACAAGTTTTGGGAATCTGCCCAGGGTACTAGGATACCAGTGTGAGTAATGACTAAAGTGGTAGCTAACACAAACAGTAGTCAAAATCAGGTTAGGCTTGCTTTGATGATTGGTTTAAAAGTTAGTACATAATCAAGCAGGACACAAGAAGACCAAACTCTTTTTGGTTTATTAGAATTTATGAATTTAAAGTAAAATTTAATCTTGACAATGGTAACTTTTAGTGTAGACTTGGTCAAAGAGCAGTTCAAATGGCAGAAATCCAAGTATCTTGGAGAGTGATTAATAAGGTAAATTGCTCGGGTTACCTTGTTAGACATACATATGACTTTCATATTCACAGTCCTAATCATACTCAGTTAGCTACACCAGAGGGGATTATTCTTCAGTTCCTTCCTGACTAATCTTAGAATAAAATTTTCACATATGGGTATCTCTGGGATTCTCTGCTCTTTCCAAGATCAGTCATTAAGGATCTGAAGAATCATCCAATCCCTCTGGCTATTCTCATGTGTATTAGATGGGAAGACCAAAATATTTGGTCAGACAACTTTCTACAAGAGGCTTCTTTTTCTTTTAGAAGATAAAGCAAGTTAGTCAGTTGGTGTTTCTTCTTTGGCATTGTATAGTTCATCCTCCAGGGTTCCTCATTTTTTTTTTCTAGTTCGGGGTCATTATTTATGACATTAAGAATATCCTGAAATAATTTTTTGAAATGATGCGATAAAATCAATATATAATAGCCATAACTGATATTTGTTTAAGGTTGAAAAATCTCACGTCAATAGAATCTTCTTTACCTAACACTCCAAAACAAGGAAATTGTCATATTATGTTTTAAATGAAAGCATACTGTACCTTTGTTATCAATAGGTAATCTGATGCATAATATAGTCATGGATATCTTCAGAGATTGCTGTAATTTTTCCCTATGTGAAATCTACATTTTCTCCCTTTTGAAATAATTTAGACACTAGCCTGTTTATTTTTCAGTCTCTCTAATTCTTTGCCATATCTCAAAAATCATCAGTAATGAATGAAATTACATCATCAAATTATTTCATTGTCCCAGGATGTAATTCATCAGAGCATAGAAATCAAAACTCATTTAAGCAAAATAGATGGTCTCTTGCTATTTCTTCAATGATCTTGGACTTTAATTATCTCAATGGTATTTTTTCCAACCATTTTAATATTAAAGACACATACACACACATATACCTGTATACTCATAATGTACAATAATCCAATAAGAATTAAGTAGTGATCTCTTCTTGTTTTTTGTTAATATACTTTTTTGGATTCAAACTTGCTTTTGTGCTCCTCTTGCCATATTGGTACTTGTCCTTTTAAAATATATTATGTGTAAAACTCTGTGTAGCCATGGTGATTTCTTTGGATGATTCCTCCCTTTGTTCTCATATCTTGGTTGTCATTATAGTATAATAAAATTCCTATAAAATGCATAAATACAACATATCAGGGGATTCATTACCTTTATGAGTCCTCCATCACATTACCATATTATTCTCAATGAATTGCTGTTGTTGTTTTCTCTTGTGTCTATTTAATAAATATTCAGTTGATTTTTTTGAATATTGTATTGAATATTGAATAATTATTAGATGAAAATATTTTCAATCTAGAGCTGGAACGGATTTCAGAGATCATTCAGGTCAACACCTCATCCTGTAGATAAAACATCTGAGACTCAGTGAGGTTAAGTGACTTGTTTCAAATAATATGGGAGTTATGTGAGGAAAGATTTAGGCCCATTTTCTCTGACTGCAGAGAATGTTCTTTCTATTGCATGATGATATAAAAAAATTTTGCACACATAAAAGGTGGAGGGAGGCAAATATACATATGACTTGAGAAACACTAAACGTCTCTTCATAACTGAGGTTGTGTCCTGACTCAAAGCCTACATTCTCTTGTTGGTAACAACTAGGCAAAGTAAATAGGGTTTTGAGATCTGGATGCTGCTGAATCGAAAGGAAAAAAGAAGAAAATTACTACTTAAAATTTTTAAGTATTGCTTTGTGGGTGAAATTTTCAACACCACTAGATAAATTTGTGAATTTTCATAAATGGTCCTCTTATGAGAATATCTATTGATGCTTGTATTCCAGCTATAGTTGAGATCAGTTCAAATAAATATTTGGCAAACTCTAGTTAAGAAAATATATTAATCCATATCTTCTGGTTTCCCTTTCCCTTTTTTTTCTTTTTTCTTTTTCTTTTTATAAAAAAAAGGTTTTAATTTGCAAATTGCTACCCAACTTAAAATTCAACCATCAGTCAGCTCTACTTAATACCATGATTTAAAAGTCTGGGTTGAGTTGTTCACCTGACACAAAGGGCGAAGTGTGCTACCAGTGAGACTGAAAAAAGGAGGTGGTTGCTGGCTCTGTAACATCCACAGAAAATGAGAGTCCACCACATGCAGGGATGTTAAGTATATATGATAGAAGGATCACTGGGCTGATAAACATCATCGGCATATAAATCTTCTGGTAGTTCTTCTCCATTATCATTATCAGGAAAATAGGTAGGGAATGGTAAATTTTTGGCAAAGTCTCTATAATGAGGTAGGGAAGTATCCCAGACCTTTCCTAAGCATTCTTGTGTCCGGGCACAGAGTCATTCACATATATTATATTGTGTTTTTTGTTCACTCTCCACACCTTTAGTCCAAATTCTGTTCGATATGTTACCCATTTTACCAGGCATTTTCTTTCCAGGCCAGCCTCTGGCAATGTCCCCAGCTGCTATTGCTCCAGGTCTTCTGTGAATTTTGGTCTGACCATGAGTGGCAGGTTGTCCTTTAAAGCCCCACTGTTTCAATGACTCCTTGAAAGCCTTTGCCAATTGTTTTGGCTGTGACATCCACATACTGTCCATGGTGAAAGTGAGCATCATAGAGAGGTGTGCCTGGTTGAATTATAGCGTTATCAGTCACAGGAAAGGATGCGAATTTCTGTTTGGGCGGCACTCCAACATCTTTGTACATCTTCATTAGTGTTTCAGATTTATTGAAATGTGATGCATTTTTCCCTCCTACTACTAGGGTTCCCTGGGTCTTCTGACATTTTTCCTTTGGAGTATATTTTAGAACATGACAGTCTTGTACCTGAAGTAATGTGACAGCATGTTTTTTACCATCCTTGGTCCATAATGGCATCATGCACAACTTTAATGCAATAAGACCAACTCTTGAGAAACCTGGCTCCCAGGGATGTAGGGGCCATGGTTCATCTTTCAGAGGACACAGTTTACTTGCTGTTTGGGACTTATACTCTTCCACAGCTAAGTGTTTAAGAAACTTGTAATTTTCTTCAGACAGATGTTCATGCCACCAGGTAGAACTGGCCCCATGGATGCTTCTCACAATGAGGCTGAAGTGTGACCATATGTGACCCCTGCAGGCGGCAACGAATGTTCTCTCTTCTGGTCCGTCCTCATCAGGGCACTGCTTGCGTCAGACACGGAAGGGGGCGAGGGGAAGCCTGCGCCTGGATGGCATCCCAGATTCCTGGGGATCTGGATTAAGTAACAGGGCATCCCCGAATCAGGAGGAAATCCTCCTTGTCCAGTAACAAAACTGTCCCTAAATGGGTGATATTCTCCTTAGTAGGGGGATCTGCACCTGAACGTCCCATGAGTAATGCACAAGCTGTGGGAAGCGGATGAACCTGTGAGGATGCCCCCCCACCTTTGGGGGCCTGGACAGCCCCTCCCTCGCCCTTTACTTCTCTGCCTCCCAAAACTCTTAGTGTGGCTCTGCTGGGGCCCTCCGTGTAAGCCTCAAGGTCTCTCTCCATGTAAACTACTCTATCTCAGCATCCGCAAAAGCTCAAAGTAGAGTAGGTCCATAGTAGGCGCTTAATAACTGCTGGATGACTTCGCATTCCTATAACTTAGCATAGTGTTGGCACATCATAGGCGCTTAAAAAACAATAAATGCAAAATAAACATTTGTTGGCCAACAGATGACCAGTTGGTAACTGTCAGTTAGTCAAGCACTTATTAAGCGCCTAAGGAGCAGCTGCATGTCCGGGAGGACATGACCTGTTGCGCTCCCACAGTGACCTTGAACAGAACACACCCCTCCACTGGTCCCTCTCGGCGCCCCCCCCCCCCGCCCCCGGCCAAGTACCTGCAGCAATCCCTCCCCCCAGCTGCTGCCGCCCCCCCAAGCCGCACCTGGCCTACAGCCCCTGGACTGTGTGGCCCAACAGGCTCCAGCTCCCCCCCCCCCCCATGGACCTGGGAGAAGCTCCAAGCACAGCACACTCTGCCACCTTCCCTCTTCCTCTCCCCGGGGGGAAAAATGCCCCTCACTTTTTCAATCAAACATTTGGTTAAGGTATGAAGCCTTTATTTTAATGAAGAAGTAATAAGTTAAAATACCCAACACTTATTTACAACAGGAATGCAGGGGTGGTTGAATATTTGGAAAAATATCAGCAAAATTGCCCATATCAATGACAAAATTAACAGACATCATAGGATTATCCCAAAAGATGCAGAAGAAAAAAACAAACTACTTTTGACAAAATAATAAGTAGCATCTATCTAAAACCATCAGTAAGCATTATATGTAATGGGGATAAGCTAGAAGCATTTCCAATAAGATCAGGGGTAAAACAAGCTTGTCCACTATGACCCCTCTAATTCAATCCAGCACTAGAAATATTGGCAGTAGCAATAAGAAAAGAAAAAGAAACCAAAGTAATCAAATTAGGCAAAGGAGAGAATAAGTTATCACTCTTTGCAAATGATATGATGATATACTTAGAGAATCCTAGAGAATCAAGTGAAAAACTACTTGAGATAATAAATAAATCTGGCAAAGTTGCAGGATATAAAATAAACCCACATAAATCCTCAGCATTCCTAAATATCTCTGACAAAATGCAACAGCAAGAGTTAGAAAGAAAAATCCAATTTATAATTACTGTAGACATTATAAAGTATTTGGGAATCTACCTGCCAAAATAAACCCAGGACTTATATGAACACAATTACAAAACACTTTTCACACAAATAAAATCAGATATAACTAATTGGAAAAAAAAAACATTAATTGTTCATGGCTGGGTTGAGCTAATATAATAAAAATTACAATTTTACCTAAATTAAATTACATATTTAGTGCCATACCAATCAATCTACCAAAAAGATGACTTTGTAGAGCTAGAATAAATAGTAACAAAATTCATTTGAAAGAACAAAAGGTCCAGAATATTCAGGGAATTAATTCAAAGAAATGCCAGGGAATGTGGCCTAACCATACCGGATTTGAATCTGTATTATAAAATAGGAGTCATCAAAACTACTTGGTACTGGCTGAGGATCAATAGAATACACTGGGTGCAGGAGACTCAGCAGCCAATGACTATCAGAGGAGAGATAGGGGGAGAAAATTTGACACAAGGGATTGTGAAACTGAATGTTATAAACTAAAAGTAAATAAACTAATCAATTTAAAAAAAGAAAGAAAAGTTTTCCAAATTAGAAATAGGAAATCTATGTGGGATATAGTTAAAAAAAAAAGCTCTTCAGGGTGGATTTCCACAGAAGGGATGAAATAATCTCAAGAATTATGAAAGACATAAAGATTCAAGTGTTTAAAAGTTTAGTTATTCCACAAAGGATAGTAATCTTGATAATACAAGAGAGAGAAGGTAAAAAGTGAGACTTTTAATGCCTACCATTAACTAGGAGAGTGACACTGAACAAAAAGATGAAAAAGTTTTAAGACAAGAAAAGAGAAGACTTTTTAAAAAATGCTTTATTAATTTGTAGTTTACATCATTCATTTCTGTCAGATTTTGAGTTACATTTTTCCCCAATTTTTCCCCTACCCACAACCCCAGAATAGCAGTCCCACAAGATGTCCCCTCATCCAATCTGCTCTCTCCCATCTCTTCTCCCATACCCCCATTGACTTTTCCAGTAGGTCAAGGTGAATCCCCCTACTGCAAAGCCTGCACATCTTATCTCCCAATTATATGTAAAATAGTATTCATAAGAGTATTTATATATTTTTTAAAAGTTTGATTTTAAAACTTTGAATTCCAGATTCATTCCCTTCCTCCTTTGTACCCCACCCTTACTGGGAAGATAAGCAATTCATTATATGTTGTACATGTGTAGTTATGCAAAACATTACCATAGTAGATATATTGGAAAATACTGACTATATTTCCCTCCCTCCTATCCCAGCTCCCACCTGGTCCATTCCCCACTTTGATCTTGTCCCTTTTCAAAGGTGGGTGCTTCCAACTTCCCTCCCCACCAGACTGCCCTCTCTTCCACCATCAGCCCTCTCATCCTCTACCCCCCCCATTCTCCTGTAGGGTAAGATATCCTATTTATATGCATGTCATTCTCTCCCTGAGTGAAATTCAATGAGAATAAGGTTTTGCCTTTTTGCCTTCCTGTTCTTCCCTTCCCCTGCAACCACTTTCCATTGCCTCTTTGACATGAGATTGTTTACCCCATTCTGTCTCTCTCCATCTCCTTTCATTCTGTTCCTCTCTCACCTCTCAATCTCAACCCTAAAGTATCATACCTTCCCATTAAATTCAACCTGTGTACTCTATTTATATATACCTGTAAACATATATACACATTCACATATGTATTCATATGCCCATATATCCTTCTTCAGCTATTTTCATACTGAGAAAGGTTTCATCAGTTACATTTATAATTTTTCCATTTAAGAGTGTAAATAGTTCAAATTTAATAAGTTCCTTATGATTTCCTTTCCCTGTTTACTTTCACAAGCATCTCTTGCTTCTTGTGTGTGAATGACAGACTTTCTATTCAACTCTAGTTTTTTCCTCAAGAATGCTTGAAAGTCCTCTATTCCACTGAATGAACATATTTTCCCCTGAAACATGGTATTCAGTTTTGCTGGGTATGTGATTCTTGGTTTTAATCCAAGCTCCTTTGCTCTCCAGGAATATCATATTCTATGCCCTTCTATCCCTCAGTGTAGAAGCTGCCAGATCCTGTGCTATCATTATTGTGTTTCCACAATATTGAAATTAATCCTTCCTGGCTGATTTTAATATTCTCTTCTTGATCTGGGAATTCTGGAACCTGACTATAACATTCCTAGGAGTTTTCTTTTTGGGATCTTTTTCAGGAGGTGCACTGTGGTTTCTTTCAAACTCTATTTTGCCCTCTGGATCTAAAACATCCAGGCAATTTTCTTTGAAAATTTCTTGAAGAATGATTTCTAGATTCTTTCTTTGATCATGGTTTTCAGGTAGTCCAATAATTTTTAAATTATCTCTCCTTGATCTACTTTCCAGGTCAGTGGTTTTTCCCATGAGGTATTTCACATTGCCTTCTATTATTTCATTTGTTTATATCTGCTTAACAGCATCTTGATTTCTCATAAAGTCACTAGCTTCCATTTGCTCCAGGCTAATTATGCTTCTTAAGGTCCTCTATGGACTGTAACCAGCTTGTATTTTCATTTGTGGCTTTTGGTGTAGGAGTTCTTACCTCACAGTCCTCCTCCTATACCATGCTTTGATCATCTTTGCCCCCAAAGTAGGAGTCTAATGTTGCCCTTTTATGTTTATTTTGTTTCCTTTGCCTTGGCATGTTGCCACTCAATTATTTGACTTTTAGGCTTATTGCCACAGTAGGACTCTGCCACCAGGCAGGGGAGCTTCCATCCCAAACATAGGGGTTTTCTCAACTTCTGGAGGTATTAGTTGGGTGGACTCTGTTAAGCCTCCTCACACTCTGGCAAGCTGGTCACAGACCCTGAGACTTCCTCGGCAGACCACAATCCAGATACAAGAATGGTGAAGCAAGAGCAATTACCCTCCAGACTGATTGCTGGATCCCCCTACAGTTTGCAGGCCAGGAGCTGAATTTGCAATGTGCCAATGTGGTGCAAGCTGTGCTGACTCCTCAGCAGCTTCTATAGGACACTAACCTCTCACTTTGTAGCTGGCATTTATGTGTTGGCAATTCTAGAAATGCCACAGTTGCTGGTGTTCTGGGGTCCCTCCAGTTGGCTGCTGGTCAAGCCACTCTGCAGCTAAAACCTCCAACTCATGCTGGTCCTGGGCTCGGCTCCCAGTGTGCTGCACTGGCTGCTCCCTGCTGGGCTGCAGGATTGTCCTTAGTGGGAGCTTAGCTTCTCTGTGTCATTTTGTGGGTTCTGGAGCTCTAGAGGTCATTTGGAGTCCCCCTTTTACATAATTTTGAAGTGGTATGGGTTGGAGCTCCAAGGAAGTGCTGTTTCTACTCTGCCATATTGACTCCCAAGAGAAGACTTTTGAAAAGAGCATCAGCTGATCTGAATTCATTTGTGGACCAGGCCATCAGACACCAGAGAATAGTGAAACAAAATTGTGAATATAACTCCTTAACCCTTTTTGTTTTTGTTTGTTTGTTTTGGAGGGCAACTGGGGTTAAGTAATTTGCCCAAGGTCACACGGCTAGGATTTTGTTTGTGTGTGTTAAGTGTCTGAAGCCGGATCTGATCTCAGGTCCTTCTCACTCCACTGTGCCACCTAGCCACCCCTTTTTTTGCTTTTTTTTTCCTTAACCCTTTTTGGAAAAAAAAAGAATCCTCAAAAAAAATCAAGAAACATTGAGGTGGTGTTAAAGGTCTGGATTTAGGCAGATGTTACTATAATAACAAAATAAAATATAGATTTTTCACACTACATGTCTTTGAACTTGATTTTGATTCCTACCAATATTCTAGAGGTCTAGAATGTGAAAAATTCTAGAATATTAAAGCAATAGTTTGTAAAAAATACAAACAAACAAAAAACAAACCAAAATACAGCATCTGTTCCTGTTAAAAATGCCAGAGAGCTTAGGAATAAGTGGAGATTCCCCTTAACATGATAAGTACCACCTATCTAAAACCATCAGCAATCATTACATGTAATGGGGATGAGTTAGAAATATTTCCTTTAAAAATGATTTACCACCTGTTTCTTTTTCCTTTTGTTACGGCTTATTTATTTTTAGTTTTCAACATTCATTTCCACAAGATTTTGAGTTCCAAATTTTCTCCCCACCTTTCCCCCTCACCTAGGTGGGATACATTCTGATTACCCTTTCCCCCAGTCTGTGCTTCATTCTATCACTCTCCCCCCCAAACTTTCTTATGCCCTCCCCCTTTAATTTCTTGAATTTCTACATTCCATTGTCTTTGTATCTAATTTCCCAGTTGCATGTAAAAACAATTTTTAACATTTGTTTTTAAAACTTTGATTTCCAAATTCTCTCCCTTTTTCCCACCCTACCCACCCTCATTGAAAAGGCAAGCAATTCAACAAAGGTCCTGTATGTGTACTTAATGCAGAACATTTCCATAACAGTCATGTTGTAAAGGCTAACTATATGTCCCTCCATCCTATCCTGACTCCCACTGATTCTATTTTCTTCTTTGAGCCTTTCCCTTTTCGAAAATGTTTGCTTCTGACTACTCCAACCCACTAGCTGTACTCCCTTCTATCATTTCCCTCCATCTCCTTCCCCACTGCTGTCCTGTAGGGCAAGATACCAAATTTAGTACGTATGTTATTCCCTCCTTAAGCCAAATCTGATGAGAGTAAACTTTCCTCATTCACTCTCACTTCCCCCCCTTCCCTTCCCATTGTGAAACATTTTTTGACTCTTTCACATGAAAAAAATTAACCTTTTCTACCTCTCCCTTTCCTCTCTCACCCCTTAATTTTATTTTTAGATCTCATCCCTACATATTCCGGTCACCTCTCTCTCTCTCTCTCTCTCTCTCTCTCTCTCTCTCTCTCTCTCTCTCTCTCTGTCTCTCTCTCTCTCTTCTCTCTGTCTTTCTCTCTGTCAACACATATATACATAAATATACACATATACATTTATATACACACATAAATACATACACATACATATATACATACATACACACAGATATATATTACCTCCACCTACCCTAAAACTGATAAAGGTCTCATGAGTTACAAATAGCATCTTTTTTATGTGGGAACATAGATAGTTCAAATTAAATAAGTCCCTTATGATTGCTATTTCTTGTTTACCCCCTCATGCTTCTCTTGATGTTTGTATTTGAATATCAGTTTTTCTATTCGTATCTGGTCTTTTCATCAAGAATGTTTGAAAGTCCTCTACTTCACTAAACATACATTATTTTTTCCTCTGAAGTATTATACATAGTTTTTCTGGCTTGGTTATTCTTGGTTTTAATCCTAGCTCCTCTGACCTGGGGAATATCATATTCCAAGTCCTGTGATCACTTAATATAGAAGCTGCTAGATCTTGTGCTATCCTGATATTATTTCTGCAATATTCAAATTGTTTCTTTCTGGCTGCTTGCAATATTTTCTCTTTGACCTTGAACTCTGGAATTGGGCTACAATATTTGTAGGGGTTTTCCTTCTGTGGATGAGCAGATTTTTTCAATTTCTATTTCACCTCTGGTTCTAGAATATTAAGGAAGTTTTGCTTGATAATTACTTGAAAAATATATCCAGACTTTTGTTTTTTATTTCATTGTGGCTTTTCAATTTTAAAATGATCTCTCCTGGTTCTATTTTCCCAGTGAGTGGTTTTTCCAATGAGGTATTTCACATAGTCTTCTTTTTCTCATTCTTTTGATTTTGTTTTATAATTTCTTAATTTCTCATAAATCATTAGTTTCTATTTGCTCCTTTCTGATTTTAAGGAATAATTTTCTTCACGAAGCTTTAGGTTCTCATTTTCCATTTGGCTAATGCTGCTTTTTAAGGTATTCTTTTCCTCACTGACTTTTTGGACTTCTTTTTCCATTCAGGTTAGTCTATTTTTAAGGTGTTATTTTCTTCAGTATTTTGGGGGCCTCCTTTAGCAAACTATTGATTCATTTTTATGATTTTCTTTCATCACTCCCATTTCTTTTCCCAATTTTTCCTCCACTAATCTTACTTGATTTTCAAAATCCTTTTTGAACTCTTCCATGGCCTGTGTGAACAATTTGTATTTTCCTTGAAGTTTTTTTTTTTTATGTAGAAACTTTGACTTTGTTTGATTCTACTTTTTGTGTGTTTTGATCTTCTTTGTCATCAAAGTAAAATTCTATAGTCTGTCCTTTTTTTTTAGCACCTTTTACTGATCTTCCCAGTAAAATATTTGACTTACTAACTCTTTTCCAAGGTAGGACTTTGCTTCCACTGGAGGTGAGGCGGGGTGTATTGTCCCATGCTTCAGGGGTTTTGTATCAGTGCTTGTTCCCCACGGTCTGTGGGCCCAGACCTCTGGAATCAGCTGCTGTTGCTTCTGCTCTTGTTACAACAGCTGCCATTGCCACTGCTGCCACCTCCACTGCCCCAGGGCTGGGTCTAGACTCTAGTCGGATCACACTCCTTTCACCCAGTTTTCCCACTGACCTTCTATACTTTCTTTAGAATTTGTGGGATGAGAAGTATGTATTGTAGCTCTATAAATTGTTTAGAATAATTTTTACAAATATTTGGGGATTTTGGAGGAGAATTCAAGTAAGTCCCTACTCTTACTCTACTATCTTGGATATGTCTGAGTAGTTCTGCATTTCCAATAAGATCAGAGGTGAAACAAGGATGCCCATTATCAGCACTGTTGTACTAGAAATATCAGCAATATTGTCCTAGAAATGCTAGCTTTAGCAATAAAAAAGAAAAAGAAATTGAAGGAATCAGAAAAGGCATGAAAAAGAAAGCTATTACTCTTTGTAGATGACATGATGTTATATTTAGAGAATCCTAAAGAAAAAAAAAAAGACTACTTGAAATAATTAAAAACTTTGGCAAAGTTCCAGGACATAAAATAAAGCTCCAATAATCATACCCATTTCTATTTATTATTAACAAATGTCAGCAGCAAGAGATAGAAAGGAGAATTCCATGTAAAGTAACTAGACAACATAAAAGATCTGAGAGTCTACTTGCCAAGACAAACCCAGTTACTATATGAATATAATTACAAAGCACTTTTTGCATAGATAGATCTAAATAAAAGGAAAAAATCAGTTGCTCATGGGTAGGGCAAACCAATATAATATCAATGACAATTCTACCTAAACTAATTTACATATTTAACACCTTCCCAGTTCAAGTACCAAAAATTTCTTTTTATAGAGCTAGAAAAAAATAATATAAAAATTCATCTGAAAGAACAAAAATAAAGCCTATCAAGGGAAATAATGAAAATGAATGAATGGGAAGTTGGCTGACCCATACCAAGTCTAAAACTATATCATAAAGCAGCAGTCATTGAAACTACTTGGTACTGGATAAGAACTAGAATAGTGGATTAGTGGAATAGTTGAGATACACAAGACATAGTAGTCAATGACTATAGTAAGTTACTATTTTATAAACCCACAAACTCCAGGGTCCAAATGAAGACCTCATTATTTAACAAAATATTTTGGGAAAAGTGGAAAATAGCATGGCATGAGTTAGCCACATAACAACATCTTACACTGTATAACAAGATGAGGTCAAAATGGGACCATGGTTTATATATAAAGGCCGGAACTATGATTAAAGTAGGATAGCAAGGAATAGTTTACCTGTGAGATCATAGGAGAATGGAAGAATTTATGATCAAACAAGATATAGAAAACAGTATGTGGGCAAATTGGATCACTAATGCTTTGCTGGTGGAGTTGTGAACTTATCCAAGCATTCTGTAGAGCAATCTGGAATTATGCCCAAAGGACTATAAATAATTTCACACCCTTTGACCCAGCAATACAACTTCTAGGGTTATATCCCAAAGAGATCATAGAAATGGGAGAAAGACCCAAATGTACCAAAATATTTATAGCAGCTCTTTTCGTGGTTGCAAAGAATTGGAAACTGAAGGGGTGCCCATCAATTGGGCAATGGCTAAAAAAGTTGTGGTATATGAATATAATGGAATATTATTGTGCTATAAGAAATGAGAGGAGAAGGATTTCATATTTACCTGGAGAGGCTTATACAGACTGATGCTGATCGAGAAGAGTAGAATCAAAAGCAATTTGTATACAATCACAGACACTTCATATGTGTGATGACCAATTATGGCAGACTGGACTCTTCTCAGCAATGCAGTGATATAAGTCAATCCCAAAAGTGTCATGAAAGAGAGAAATGTGACATCCAGAGATATAACTAGAAAGAACTGAGCTTGAATACTGATGTAAGCAAACTAATTGATCTTTTTCTTTTCATTGTTTGGTTTTATTTCTTCTTTACCATCTTTCATCCAACCTAGTACAATATGGCTTTGGAATTGGACTAATGTCTAATATGAATGTATTTGCAGATCCTATACTGGACTATATGCTGTTGTGGGGGGAGGGGGGAGGGAAGTAAAGGAAATTTGAAAATCAAGGAATTATGGAATTGAATCTTGTTAACTGAAACTAAACTAATAAATTAATTAAAAAAAGAAAACTGTATAAAATGCAAAATAGATATTTTGGTTACACTAAATAATAATTTTTTTTGCGCAAACTTAGCTAGTACAACCAAGATTATAAGTGAAGCAGAAAATTGGTAAATAATTTTTATGGCGAGTGTCTCTGATAAAGCCATCATTTCTAAAATATAAAGAGAACTTTGTCAAATTTATAAGAATAAAAGCAAGGCTCAAACTGATAAATGGTCAAAGGATATGAATGTGGACTTTTCATATGAAGAAATTAAATCTAGAGTCATATGGGTAATCAATATTGGTTAGAGAAATGCAAATTAAAACAACTTTGAGTTACATCACACTTATCAAATAGCATGACATAGCAGGAAAATGATAAATGCTGAAGAAAATGTAGGCAAATTGAAACACCGAAGCATTGTTTGTGGAATTTTGAACTGATCCAAAGATTCTGGAGAGGCATTTGGAACTATGTATAAACTGTTCATACTTTTTGACACTGCAATAACTTCTAGACATGTATCCCAAAGAAATCATAAAAATGGGAAAAAAAAACCCACATGTACAAAAATATTTATAGCAACTCTTTCTGTGGTGGCCAAGAATTTGAAACTTAGGGGATGCCCATCAATTGCGGAATGGCTGAACTAGTTGTGCTATATGAATGTAATGGAATACTATGCTTCCATGAGAAATGATAAGGGGAGGGAACCTTAGAAAAACCTGGAAAAAACTTACATGAACTGATGCTGCATGAAGTGAACAGAACGGAAAACATTGTACACAGTTAACAACAACATTGTGGGATGAACAACTTTGACAGACTTCATTCTTCTCAGCAATGCAAGGATCTAACACAATTCCAAAAGGCTCAGTATGGAAAATTCTAACCAGATCCAGAGAAAGAACTATGGACTATGGAATCTGAATGCAGAACAAAGCATACTTTATTCGCCCTCTCTCTCTCTCTCTCTCTCTCTCTCTCTCTCTCTCTCTCTCTCTCTCTCTCTCTCTCTCACTCTTTCTCTCATTTTTTCTTTCTCATGGTATTTCCCTTTGGTTTTAATTTTTTCTTTATAAATGGGTAATGTGGAAATATAAATGTTTAATTTGATATTTTATGTATAGCCTATATCAGCTTGAATAATATCTTGTGGGAGTGGGAATGGAAATAGGGGAGAAATTTAGAACTCAATATCTTATAGAAGTAAATGTAGAAAACTAAAAACAAAGAAATAAAATATTTTTTTAAAATCCTACCCTTCAGAAGTTGCCTCTAATGTAGATTTTAAAAAAATACAGAAGGATACACAACACACTAGTTTAAAATGTAGGCACAACTAAAGGTCAAATATAATTAATTATATTGGTAAAAAATGAATTTTTTGAAATAGAATTTTCAGACTAAATGTGATCTTAGTCATCATGCAGCATTAACTTATCATTTTATACAGACCCCCCAGGAAAATAAGGACAGATATATAATATTGGAAGGTTTCTTAGATGCCATGTATTTTAATACACATGCTCATTTTGAAGATGAGCAAACTAATCTTTGAGAGTTATTATGATTCGCTGTAGGTCACAGAGTTAGTTAATCCAAAGTCAACAACTAAAGTTTGAAACTGAAGTCTACCTAAGGATTTTTCTTCCAGCACATATTGAATTACACCATTTTTCAAGTTTTAAATGATTGTTGTGAAGTGTAAAAGTTTAACTACTAGCATTGTCTTTAAATAAGAAATTTATCATTTAATTATTTAATTTTTATTAAGAGAAATTATCACAAAGAGATTAGATTTGCATGGAATTGTTTGAAGTAAGGAATGACTGACAGACCAAGAAGGAGGAAAACCTTGACAATAATATATAAAACAGCACAATTAGTTCTACTTTACATAAAATACATGCACAACCAGAAATACTTCCATAGCATTTATACAACTCAATAAAATAAAGGAAACACTAACTTTGCTTCTCTGTATAATAATGTTTGGCATGAATGTCTCCAGTGTGTAGATAAATTTGGAGATATTATCCAAGATGGGGAGTGAAAATATAATTGCTATATCAAATCTCTCATAGTTCACATAGGTTCTTACTTTCATTATAAAAGGCCAAAGAGTCATTAGAAGCTTATTAAGATTTCTAAAACACTTTTTTTTCTTCGGTTAAAAAGAATTTTTAAAAATTAATTCTGCTGTCCAGAAGGCTCAAGGAAAGGAGGAAGTCAATTTTAACTCTGATAAACAGACTGAGTACAATCAGTTTTCTGAAAAGACTATTACAAGCCAGCACAAGATCAGATCAACATAGGAGCAGGATGCCAGGAAAATAAAGCAAACCCAACCAAAAGAGCCTGAAGCCATCCAGTGCTCTGATCACTGGCATTGCTATCAAGTAACAAGTCCAAGTATTAGACTGATAAAAGAAGGTCTCAGTTTTGACTTTCAGCATAGAAATGTGGAAAAGATCACATCACAACAAGATTTGGATTTATGGAAGGAAGGTAGGGCCAATTCAGCACTTTGACACCAGTGCTGAAAGGATACCTGAGCCCCAAGAGTTCTCCAACATCCTAAGTTAGGAACATAGCAGAGGATGGAACCAAATTCTTTTTGAAAATCATGAAAAGAAAAAAAGAAGTAGATGAAACTTAAACTAAGGGTAGGTCACCAGGAGACAGAAGTCATGGATTGAAGAATACATAGGCATAATATAACTATTATATTCAGATCCATGATGGCAGCAGCATCCAGGATAAAGAGAGGAAAGAACCCCAAAAGACGCAAAATAGCCATCCAATAATGCTGGAAGGAATTTCTAAAGCACAGAAATCCAAACCAAAATGTAAATCCCCACCCTCCAAAAAATAAAATGAATAAGCAAACAAAAGAATAAAGACTATGAATTAATTGAAGTCAAAGAGATAAACTCAGAAAACAGAAAAAAATATGCAGGTCCTCAGAGTGGGCCTGTCACTTTAGTCACTGTACCACCTACCTACCACTAACTCAAATTAATGTATTCTGTGAAAAAGGAAATGTTATAAATAGAATTCACTAACTCCATTCAAAAAAAATAAATATCAGAAAAAAGGTAAAAAATAGAAAAACTATAAAGAAATATAAACTATTTACTTTCACAAACAATAAGCTTGATGACTCATTAAAGGTAAATAGCTTATAAATAGATTTATTTGAAACAATCACCAAATACAAACTTGGTACAATATTTCATGGAGTTTTCAAAGAAAAATTTACAGATCAATTATATCCAGACTACAAAGTAAAACTAGAAACAACTCATCAATACCTTTCTGAAGAAATATTTTAAGTTGAAAAGCCTCAGGACTCTGATAGTCAAAATACAATTCCCTAGTGAAATTAAAAAAAAAACAACAACAACAGCAACAATGCTTGGGACAGCTAAGTGGCACAGTGAATAGAGCACTGGCCCAGGAGTCAGGAGGACCTGAGTTCAAATCCAGCCACAGACACTTGAAACTTACTAGCTGTGTGTAAATCACTTAACCCCAATTGCCTTGCTTCACCCCCCCACCCTGAAACAAACAAAAATTCTGTAAGCAGTTGGAAAGAAAAAGAAAAAGTTAAAGTAACAACGTAGCACAATTAGTACTATATTGGCTTAGTAACGACTTCTTCAAACAAGAAAAAAAAATGAAATATAGGTTTCTAAAAAGACAAAAATGGAGGTTTACCACCAAGAACAAATAATTTATTTTACAAAACTAAGTATAAACCTGTAAGGGTTAAATGGACTTATACTAAGTTAGAGGACTTTCAAGCATTCTGGATAAAAAAAATCACAGTTCAACAGATATTATTACATAGAAGCTCATGATTCCAGGTTAATCTGAAGAGATAAATATATCTGAGCATTTGAAAAAGTTTGAAAATAATATAGTGCTTACATACTAATAAAAATAAAGAAGACTAGTGTCTCCAAAAGTAATAAACTGTGCTAATAATTTAAAGGGTCAGGGCCATACCAATCAACCTATCAAAGATCATTTATTGAACTAGACAGAACTATAAAAAATAATTAAGAAGAAAAAGAGCTAAAACATTCCAAGGGGGAAAACAGGCAAGGAATGACACACTGGGGAACAGTACCTAATATTAAACTTTACTTAAAAGTAAGACTAAACAAAGAAAATTTTACATTTCAAATGCTAGTACAGTTGATTAATTATAAGCAAGATCCAGAAGAAACAAACATATTAATTTTGTATTCAACAAGCCCAAAGAGAAAAAATAATACTTGTATAAAGTCTCACATTTTTAACAAGAAATGCTAGGAAGATTGAAAACAGACTTGGAAAAATTAGGCACTGTTTAATATCTTACAAGATATCTTAAGCTTGAAAACAATGTTTGGTCCAGATAAAGGATCAGATCATAAACAAATTATACAAGAAAATAATAAGATAATTTCAAAAAGTATTGATAGAAGGGTTCTTCAGTAAATAAAGAATAAAAAAGCATATGAAGTTTAATGGGCAATATTAAATACATAAAGATATAAAGGTTTTGTGTGAACAAAATAATGCTGTTAGAATTATAAGGGAAACAATAACCACAGAAAAATTCTGCATGAAATTTATCAAATACTGTTAGATTTTCAACACATCGAGACAGTTAATCAGAATGCATTAGAACAAAAAAACATTCTCCAATACATAAACGGGTAATAGATACGAGTAGGTTGCCTTCAAGGGAGAAAATGAAGCTATACTTTGTTTCAAGCAACCACAAATAACCCCAGGGTGGAACTGAGATGGCAGAGTAACAGGAACTCAATTGAACTTTCCTAAACTCCCCTCTAAACCACTTTAAAATAATACAACAAATCAAAGTCTGTAGTGACAGAACAAAAGGTTGGGGTGTAATAGTTTTCAAATCAAGGCAATGTAGGAGGTTGAAGGAAAGTCCTGTATCCCAGGGTGGTGGTAGGCCTCAGGAGTGTAGCTCAGGTAGCCAAAGGCTGGGCCTAGAGGGCATCTGCATTATCAAGGCAACAGCTTTAGGAACTATGATGTGCAGATGGTAGTGAGGTCAGAAAGGTGGTCAGTAGGATACTACAGGGAAGCCTTTATTGGCCATGGGTGAAGGATGCGGTTGCACTGGCCATACCCAGTCCTGGTTTGCAGTTCCAAAGTTCAAAGGAATAGGGAATTGTTTTTTTTTTTTTGTTTTGTTTTTGTTTTTGTTTTTGTTTGTTTTTTAAGGCATTGTGTAGCATACAGAATGGATTCACAAGGGAATGAGCAGCACTTAATGGTTATTTTTTGGGCCCTCTTGGCTCATAGTCACTGTAAAGAGCAACTGTTTCTCTTTTTACCATCAAACCTGAAAGTTTTCCTCTCCCAGTATGATTTTTTTTTTAAAGAAGTCATCCCTAGACTCATTTCTTTCTTTTTTAAATATTTATTTAATTAATTTTAGTTTTCAACATTCATTTCTGCAATATTTTGAATTAGGATTTCTTTCTCCTCATTTTTCCCCTACACCACCCTAAAATAGCAAGCCTCCTGAATACCTCTTCCCCCAATCTGTTCTCTCTTATATCCTCTCCCATCACACCCCTAACTTTCTAGTAGGACAAGATGTATTTCTCTGCCCCAGTGCCTGTATATCTTAATGTTTGCTTGTAACTACCCTCTCCCCCAATCTGCCCTCCCTTCTATCATTCCCCCCCTCTTATCCCCTACCCCACTATTTTCCTGTAGAGTAAGATACCTAATTGAGAGTTTATGTTGTTCTCTCAAGCCAAATTTAATGAGAATAAAGTTGTCCCATTGCCTTTCACCTTCCTGCTCTTCCCCTCCATTGTAACAGTTTTCTCTTGCCTCTTTTATATGAGATAATTTGTCCTAAGCTATATCTTCCTTTCTCCTTCTCCCAATAAATTCCTCTCTCTCCTATTAATTTAATTTTTGATATCATCCCTTCATATTAAACTCATTCTTTGCCCTCTATGTATACATGAACATACATATGCCTACAGTCACATATATATTTATATACACATATACCCTCCTATACATACACATGTGTTTGAATACATACATACACACATATATATACACACATACACACACACACATATTCACTTCAACTATCCTCATACTGAGAAAAGTCTTATGAGTTATAATTATTGTTTTTCCTTATAGGAATGTAAATAGTACAACTTTAATAAGTTCCTTATGATTTCTTTTTCCTATTTACCTTATCATGCTTCTCTTGTTTCTTGTATTTGAAAGTCAAATTTTCTGTCATCAAAAATGCTTGAAAATCCTTTATTTCATTGAATGACTATATTTTCCCCTGAAGCACTATACTCACTTTTGCTGGATAAGTGGTTCTTGTTTTTATTCCTAGTTCCTTTGACCTGTGGAATATCTTATTCCAAGCCCTTCAATTCTTTAAGGCAGAAGCTACTAGGTTTTGTGTTATCTTAATTGTGTTTCCACAATACTCAAATTGTTTCTTCCTCATTGCCTGCAGTATTTACTCCATGACCTGGGACCTCTGGAATTTTGCTATAATCTACCTAGGAGTTTTCTTTTTGGGATCTTTTTCAAGAGGTGATCAGTGAATTTTGTCAATTTCTATTTTGCCCTCTGCTTCTAGAATATCAGGGCAATTTTCCTTTATAAATGTTTGAAAGATGGTTTCTAGGCTCTTTTTTTGATCATGGATTTCAGGTAGTCCAATAATTTTAAAATTATCTGTCCTGGATCTCTTTTCCAGGTCAGTAGTGTTTCCATTGAGATATTTCACATTGCCTTCTATTTTTTCATTAGTTTGTATCTGTTTTAAAGTATCTTGATTTCTCTTAAAGTCATTAGCTTCCAGTTGACCCAGTCTAATTTTGAAGAAATTATTCTTTTCAGTGAGTTTTTGAAATTTCTCCTCTATCTGGCAATTTTGACTTTTTAAGACATTATTCTCCTCACTGGCTTTTTGGGCCTCTTTTGCCATTTGAAACAGTCTATTTTTTTTCCTGTTAAGAAGCTTACTTTAATCAAACAAACATATATTACCTAGTTCAGGGGGAAAAGGTCAGCACTCCGAACTTCAGAGTATACAGACAGATCAAACAGACAGGCTTCCAGACTGTCCAGCCATTATCAATACCAAATCACAGTTACCAGAGAGGGAAGCATAAACATCTGGGTTTTCAAAGCTGGGGGGCTCTCAATGGCTACCCAGAGTCTCATCTGGTCAAATCACACAACACTTCTCAAAGTGAGCCCCAAAGCAAAGCCTCTCATCAGGGTTTATATAGCCTTCTCCTGGCTCAGAGAATGTAACCACCCTCTTGACCTACTGCCCAATCACACAGCATCAAGGTGTGGTCATTCCTGAAAACCTACCCTCTTACCACAGGCTCCATGTGACCACATTCAGCCTATTAGAGGGCAGAGTATATTTTCAAATTAAAGAAGGTTCTCAGAGTCACTTAAGCCAATCAAAGGGCCTAGGGGCAGGGAAGATCTTCAAATCTGCATTTCCATTACATTCAGCTCCAAGATCTTTCATGCCCTTAGCATACACAATTTAAATTTGAATTAGCACTAAAACATCTCTTAGGTCACATTTTCCAGGTATAATAGAAAATCACAATATAATCTCAAAGTACAATATTCCAAGTCTTCCACTCATGGGGCAAATGTTAACTCAGTCACTTATCAGTAAAATCAAAACATAGTCACTCTTAAGTTAACTCAATCAGTCACATCAGTTTTCAAAGTACAAGGTCAAAGTCTTCCACTCGTGAGGCAAAGTCTTGATTAACCCAATTAGTCTTTTATCAGTAACAATCAAAGTCACTTATTTGGTAAAATCTTACTAAGTATGCCCATAGCATAGACAATTTACATTTCAATTAGCACTAAACATCATATTTTCAAGGTACATCTAAAATTACCAAAGTGGGCCTTAAACACAAAATACAAAGCATTATCACATCAATTCAAAACAAGAGTCCAGATAAAGTTCTCTTGGGAGGAGGGGGGTGTCTTCCCCTCACACTGCTCCAGCCCCTGCTTCCAAGTCCAGAGAGGGGGCTGGGCAACAAAACCAACAGGGGTTCCTTGGGGTCCATGGCACTTCACCCCACACCCACCATAGTTACAAGCCCATCTTCCCCCTGGGTCCCAAACTGTGGGATGCAGCAAGGAAACACATTCAGTGCCCCTGCTTTGTCTCACATTCCTTATCTTGTCCTGTGGCTGAATTCCCAACTCCTGGGTTCCTTCTCCTCCAGAAGAAGGCAGCAGCTCCTGGCTTCTCCACAGGTCTCCATGCAGGCAGTCACCATTCCTGCTCTCAGCTCATCAAAGTCAGCATTCAGACCATTCTTCTCTCTTGCTACATGGTTCCACAGAATCTCAGCTACCACAACTGGCAAACAAACAATTATCCCAGCCCCCATACTTTCCTTTTACTCAGCAGATCCCATCCTTTATCACCATTTTGTATTAGCATGCACCCCAGCATCCCCAGAGTGGCTGCCAACACAAGTTCTTAGATCTGCTTTTCAAAAGGAAAGCAACTCAAAATTGGTTAACAAGCTTACTTTAATCAAACAAACATATATTACCTAGTTCAGGGGCAAAAGGTCAGCACCCCAAACTTCAGACAGACTTCCAAACTGTCCAGATAGATCAAACAGACAGGCTTTCATTATCAATACCAAATCACAGTTACCAGAGAGTGAAGCATAAAGATCTGGGTTTCCAAAGCTGGGGGGCTCTCAATGGCTACCCAGAGTCTCATCTGGTTAAATCAAACAACACTTCTCAAAGTGAGCCCTCGAGTATATTTTTTAAGGTGTTGTTTTTTTCAATGTATTTTTGGGTCTCCTTTAGTAGGCTGTTGACTCTCATTTCATAATTTTCTTGCGTCATTCTCATTTCTCTTCCCAATTTTTCCTCCACAACTCTTACTTGATTTTCAAAATCTTTCTTGAGCTCCCCCATGGCCTGTAATCAGTTCATAATTTTCTTGGAGGCTTTTGATGCAGGAATTCTGACTTCACTGTCTTCCTACTGCTCCTTTGCTGGTTCATTTTGTCCCCTGAAAAGGATTCTGTGGTCTGTTTGTTCTTCCTCTACTTGCTCATATTCCCAGATGATTACCTGACTTTTGAGCTCTTTGCAATGGTAGAACTCTGCTTCCAGAATAGAGAGAAATTTGTCCCAAATTTCTGGGGTTTTCACAGTTCCCAGAGTTCTTAGAAGGGTGCCTTCTCTACAGCCCCCACAAGCTCTATCTCACTGGCCACACACCCTAGGACAACTACCCAAGACTGTGATCCAAATCCAAGCAGGTTAAAACAAGATCAATTATCCTCTGAATCATCACTTGGTCCTCCTACAATCTGCAGGCCAGAAGCTCCTGAAGCAGCCACAAGGAAGTGGTTACACAGCCTTGTGCCTCAGCAGCTTCTTGACCTTCGGCATAGGGGCCATACTATGCTCTTCTATGTACTCCATTTCAGCAGAGTTCCACACTGACCTTACATGTTGTCTTTGGCATTTGTAGGTTGAAAAGTCTGGAAACCACCAAAGTTGCTGGTATTCACTCTCCTGAAGTCTACTCTGGCTGGTCAGGGCCACCTTGGGGATGGAACCTCAGTACACAGGAGACTCTGCTTGGCTCCCAGAGTATTGAGGTAGAACTTTTCTGTGGGCTTGCCAGGCTGCCTTCAATGGGAGATTTGTTTCTCTCTGCCCCTTTGTCAATTCTGTAGCTATAAAGTTTGTTTAGAGTCATTTTTTTACATGTATCAGAAGTGATTGGAGAGGAGCTCATGCCAAGTTTGTGCTTCTACTCAGCCCTCTTGGCTCTGCCACCCTTGACTCATTTCTTAAAGAGGCCTATTCACTGAATGGGCATTATTTCACTCAAAGTAAGAACCTGAGAAGGCTTTAGTCTAAAAGGGCCAGGGTCTCCCCCTATATCCTAGGCCATCTCCAGTCATCCTGATAAATATATTGTAACTGTATCCAGATGACCCTGCAGGAGAAAGTAAGGCTGGTGACCTTGTACAACCCTCACACACTCAAATCAAAGTGTACTGCAAATCAGGTCATCATCTGGATGTAATGATCTTCTTTGAGAATGAAGGGCAAACACAAAAACAAAACAAAACAAAAAGCTCCAATGCTATGCAAACTAATTAGAAAAAAGAGCCAGAGAAAGAGTTGTACAAATTTCTTTACAACGCAAATGTGATGATGATCCCTAAACCAGTAAAAGCAATGTGGGGGTGTAGGCAGAGAGAAGTATAAACCTATTTCCCTAATGAATATCCATTCAAAAAATTTAAATCATATACTAGCAAGGAGATTACATCAATATCACATACACACACAGACACCCACATACACATACACACACACACACACACATACATACAGAATCATATGCTATGACCAGGTGCGATTAATTCCAGGAATATCAGCCTAGTTCAATATAAGGAAAATTATCAGCATAATTGGCCATATCAATAACAAAGCAAAAAATCACATGGTTATCTCAGTAGATGACAGAAAAAGCTTTTGACAAAATACCAAATTCTTTCTTATTAAAAATACTACAAATATAAAGAATAAACGGTACTTTCTTTAAAATACTTATTAAAATAATATGTATAATACTATACTATACTATGATATGATATAATGTGATGTGGTATAATGTGATGTGATGTGATGTAATGTAATAAATACAATACAATAAAATATAACATGACATAACATTATAATATGATATTATATGATATAAAATTAGGTAACAATGTTATATAACATAACATTATATAACATAACACAACACAACATAGCATACTATAATATTCTGTACTATACTATAATGTACTATACTATACTGTACTATACTATACTATAGTGCACTATACTATAGTTTACTATACCATACTGTACTATAATATACTGTACAATACTATTCTGTACTATACTATACTATACTATACTATACTATACTATATTTGACATGACACAACACAACACAACCCAACACTACATGGTACAGAATGGTATAATGCTGTGTTGTGCTGTGCTATGCTATGCTACATGATATGATAAGATACAATATGAGATGATATGATATAATACAATATGATACAATGCAATGAGATACAATGTGGTGCAATGTGATGCGATGCTATGTTATGCTATGCTATACTGTAATGTACTGTACTATACTATACAATATGCTATGATACAATGATATGCAATACTATGAGATATGGTACTATGCTATATTGTACTATGCTATGCTGTACTATGCTATGCTATACTATATTATACTATGCCATGCCATACTAAACCATACCATACCATACCATACTATAGTATACTATACTATACTATACCATACCATACTATACTATACTATAGGATACGATACAATATGATACAATACTATATGATACTATATTATATGATACAATACAATACTACACTATACTATATTATGCTTTACAATGCTATGCCATGCTGTACCATGCAATGCTGTACGATATGATATAATATGATACTATAATATATTATACAATATGATACAATGCAGTGTGATGCAATACTATACTGTGCTATGCTATGCTGTACTATGCTATACTATACTTTACTATACTATACTGTACTATACTATACTACACTATACTATACTATACAATGCTCTGCTCTGCTATTCTATGCTATGCTATGCTGTATGATATGACGTAATATGATACTATACGATATGATATGATAAGGTGTGATGCAATATTATACTGTGCTATGCTATGCTATACCATATAATACTATGCTATCCTATGCTTTACTATGCTAGGGTATACTAGACTATACTACACTATACTATACTATACAATGCTATGCTATTCTATTCTATGCTATGCTATGCTGTATGATACTATACGATATGATATGATAAAGTGTGATGCAATACTATACTGTGCTATGCTATGCTATACTATATAATACTATGCTATCCTATGCTTTACTATGCTAGGGTATACTATACTATACAATATGATACTATAAATTATACAAATATTATATAAATAATGTAATAATATATTATATATAATGTATAATAGGCTATAATTTGTAAGTAATATACACATAAATAATAAGTATAACATAAAATAATAAGTATCATCTATCTAAAACCAAGAGCAAGAATTATCTCTAATGGAGATAAGCTAGAAGCCTACTCAAAATGTCCATAGTTTGGTATGGATGCTCATCAAAAGCTGGCATTATTCAATATTGTACTAGAAAAACTTGCTATGCCAGTAAGAAAATTAAAAGATATTGAAGCAATTAGAATAGGCAATGAGGTAACAAAATTATCGTTGTTTGAAGATATTATGTGTTACTTAGAGAATCCTAAGGATCAGCTAAAAATAATTGAAATAATAACTTTAGCAAAGTTACAGGATATTAAATAAACCCACATAAATAATCATTTCTATATATTATGCACAAAGTCCAGCAATAAGGGATAGAAAGAAATATTTTATAAAAATAATTTTAGACAATATGTAGTACTTAGCAGTCTACCTACCAAAATGATAAAATTAATCTGGAGGAGCAAAAGATAATGCATTTCAAGGGAACAATTGAAAAATATGTGAAGTAAGACAGTCTAGCCATGCCACATCTTGAATTATATTACAAAACAATAATCATCAAAACAATTTTATACTGGGTAAAAAATAGTTATGGATCAGTGGAATACAGTAGGCACACAATTCATTGTAGTAAATGGCCATAGAAATCTAGTGTTTGGTAAACACAAAAATCTAAACTTCTTTAACAAGAACTCAGCATTTAAGAACAACAACAAAAAATTCCCGGAAAGCAGCTGGATATAAATTAGGAATAGAGCAACATTGCACATTTTATATTTAGTTAAGCTCAAAATTGATACATAATTTCAAAATAAGTGAAAATATCTTGTTCAAATTAGGGAAGCATGGGATATATTTCTTGTCAAATCTATAGATAAGGGAAGAGTTAACCAAATAAGAGGCAGAATATTTTATAGGACATGAAAAGAATAATTTTTTATTATATTAAATTAAAAAGGTTTTGGGCCGGCTAGGTGGCGCAGTGAGTAGAGCGCTGGCCTTGGAGTCAGAAGGACCTGAGTTCGATTCTGGCCTCAGACACTTAATGCACACACAAACAAAAACCTAGCCATGTGACCTTGGGCAAGTTACTTAACCTAAATTGCCCTCCAAAAAAAAAAATAAATAAAATAAAAAGGTTTTGCACAACCAAAACCAATGAATCCAGGATTAGAAAAAAGCAGAAAAGTGTGTGTGTGTGTGTGTGTGTGTATGTGATTACAATTTTTCTTTTGTGAAAAAGGTTTCATTTCTCAAATACGTAGAAAAAGTGAGTCAAATCTATAGCAATATGAGTCATTCCCCAGGTGATAAAAGGTCAAAGGATATGAAGAAGCAGTTTTCAGTAGAAGAAATCAAAACTGTCTAGAGTCATACAAAAATTATTTTAAATCACTATTGAATAGAGAAGTGCTAAGTAAAATAACTATGGAGTACCACCTTATGCCTATTAGATTTGCTAATATGACGAAAAAGAAAAATTATAAATGATAGAGGGCATATGGGAAACTGGGTGACTAATGTGCTATTGATGGACATATGAACTGGTATAACCATTCTGGAGAGCAATTTGGAACTATGCCCAAAGTGCTATAAAACTATGAATACCTTTTGATACAGCGATACCATTGCTAGGTCTATATCAAAGACATGAAAAAAAGTGAGGTGGAAAGACCTATTTGTGCAAAAATATTTTTAGCAGCTAATTTACTGATGGCTAAGAATTAGAAAATCAAGGGATGCCTTTCAACTGGGGAATGGCTAAACAAGCTTTTATATATGATTGTGATTGAATATTATTGTGCCATTAGAAATGACAAGTAGGATGATTAAAAAAAAACTAGAAAGACTTACACAAATTGATGCAATATAGAGTGAGCAGAAGTAGGAGATCATTGTAAGCAGTAACAGCAGTGTTGAATGATGAAAAACTTTGAATAACTTAGCTATTCTCACCAATACAATGATCCAAGACAACCTCAAAGGATTAATGCTGAAAAATGCTATTCACATCCAGAGAAAGAACAGATGGTGTCTGAGGGCAGATCAAGGCATACTTTTGTTCTTCTTTTGGCTTGTGTTTACTTTTGCAATATGGCTAATATGAAAAATAAATTTTTATAACTGCATTTATATAATCTATAACAAATTCCTTGACTTCTAAAGGAGTGAAGAGGGGTGGTGAGAAAAAGGGATTTTGAACTAAAAAATTGTCAAAAAATATTGAATAATGTCTTCTGGGTAATTGAAAAAAATAACGTATGTTCTTTAAAATAATTAAAAAGAAATAACCTTCAAATCACTAATAATGAGAGAAATGCAAATTAAGGCAATTAAGTACTTCCACTTCACACTGATCAGATTGACAAAGGTGAAAGAAAAGTCAAGTCAACAATGAACTAAGTACCGGGAGTACTCTACTAATCACTGAAAGTATAATGGCAATGGTTGGAGAAGCTTTGAGAAAATAAGTTCTAATGTGCTGTTGGAAGAGCTTCAAACTGGTCCAATTTTTCTATACAATAATTTAAAACATTTGCCATAAAATAATTTAACTTTCAATACCCTATGAAAGAGAAATGACTCTTCTAGGCAATGTGATTCAAATACATCAAAGAAAGAGAGAAAGGACTCATATATACAAATGAATCCATTTGGATGGAATATTTACATAGCATTTTGTAAAGATATAACATTAAGAGGGTGCCAATCTCTTTGTAAGAGACTGAACAAATTATGTTACATGAAGCATTGCCATCTGTTTTGCCATTGTTCTGTTAGGATTAGAGGATCAATGTGGCTGAAATTTTTCATGTGTGTTGTCTTCCCCATTTGAATGTGAACTCCCATAGAGTAAAGATTGTCGTATCTTTTTTTGTCTTTCCAGGACCTTGCACACTGCCTTATTTACTCATTCATAAATAAAAAGAATATTGTCGTACTGTAAGAAAATATGAGTTATATTCAGAGCAATGAAAGAAGACTCATAAATTAATGAAAAGTGAAGAGAATAGAAGCATTTGAAAGTATGTGCATATATGTATATAAAACTGAATATATCTAAATGATACACATGCATCCAATATACATATTCATGTATACATTCTCTATAGTATCAAGAATATACACTCATGGATTATATACATACATACATATGTACACATACACACATATATACATATTCACTACAGTGCATTTTCATGACTCTAGAGGGTAGATCTGGAATACTGCCTCCCACCTCCTGATAGAAAGACAATGGACTGACATAGCAGAATGATATATTTTCATACATAACCATTAAAACATTTTTTTTCACTGCAGGGCTTTTGTTTTGATGGTTCTGGGGGACAATGTAGGACAGTACTTATAGTGATGCAAAAAAAGAGTATAAATGAAATACATTAAAATAGAAAGCAAGAATACTAGAGAGGGTTATAGAGGGAGTTACAGAACATGGCATAGATAAGAAAAGCAATTTTGGTGATACCATGTACAATTTCATTTTTATTAAAAAGAACACATTTTATGTATTGGATTTACAATCCACACAACTCTTATTTTTCCAGCTTTCTTTGTACATGTAAAAGTTTGTTCATGATTTTCTAGGTTCATGAGAAACAACCATTATAAAAAAGATGCCTTTTAAAATTATTAGCATGTTTGATCATATTCCAATAGACAAAGGACCTCACAAACTCATAACAAATGAAAACAGTTAAGCCAAAGTATCCAACAAAGCAAAATATAATAATATTTGCTAAGTAGCTTGCCCATAAATATCTTCCATCTTTATACCAAGGGGAGAGACATGCCTTCCTATTTTGCTATCATGGATCAAAAAAGTTCATATCAGTAAAAATCATTACAGGGACTTTTGAGAGTTGTTTTATCCAATGCCTTCTCAAAGGTGCTTCAGTGACTTTTGGTCGTAGAGAGAAAGAAAGGGCCATTTGGCTTTGATTCAGAAAATCCCCCTGTTTACTAAAGCTTCTTATAAATTGAGAAATATCTAAAGTAAACTCCTGACCTTTTTTTTTTGGTTTACTTTTAGTGTCAAATAAGATATTTGTTTAACACTTTGAGAATCTTAAATACAAAAATAAGTTTTAAAGATACTGTTAGCTTATATAACAAATATTTTGTTTATGCCTAGATTTTCTCATATTGTATCCAGTATTAGTATGTGACCTTCTTAAAAACACAAATATTTTAGGATATTTTTTTTGTATCCCACATTATAGGAACCTACTTGCATGTCTGTTAACTTGACATGTAACTTTTTTTTAACATTTGTTTCAAGCATTTAGAATACTTAGGGTTATGATGGAACTTAATAGAAATTTATTGTGATTGACTGAGGAAAGGGAGTGTCAATTCTAGCACATTTAAAAACAGATAGCATGACCTACAAAGCATTGAATGAGAAAGAATAGAAAAAGGTTAGCATCGTGAGCTCTAGGAAATCAGATGAATGCAATGGTCATCAAAGATTCCAGTACTGCTGTTGAAGCATGGTATTGACCTTCTGACAGAAAAGTGACATATTTAGGATGTAGGAGACATAATTCTTGAACAGAAAGTAAGAAATTTTATTTGGATTAACTATACAAGTTTATTACAAGAATTTTATTTTTCTTCTATTTCAAATACATTGAAAAGGGGGAGGAAAAGAAAAAAATACTTTTTTACTAATGAAATTTAGCTTTTAAAAGAAAGTTCATCAAGGAAATGGAGAAAAAAGAAAGAATCTGTAGCCCATGAAAGCCTTGTCCTGGCCACAAGAATGTCCATGCATTCACTAATATCCTTCATGCTGAATTGATTGATGTTAAAATTACAAAAGTCAAAGTCTGCAAATAAAAATTACTACAATACATCTCCTTAGAAACTTGGTATCTCTTTGAGGCTATCAGCTGTGCTGGGAGGGAATGACAAACTGAGTTTGTAGGTTTGTGAAACAGTAGTGACAGTGTCTGTGGAGACTTGTCCCAGATCATCCTTTGCTAATTCAGTAAGTGATCATTGGTACTGGATGTGAACTGAAAGAACAGCTATGCTTTGTGGGGTTATGTTGTTTCCAAGGTTTTATATGTCACGTTCAGAGGGTCTATTGCATCCATCAGGAGAGACATGTAGTGCCTTAATGATAGTTCTACTTATTTCACATGAGTTTGTGATTTTGTTAAATCATGTAGTACATATACATATATATATATATATATATATACACATACATACATACACACATATACACATGTGTATAAACATATATAAATACATATATATGTATACACATACGTACAGACATATAGATAGATAGATAGATAGATAGATAGATAGATAGATAGATAGATAGATAAACAGTTGAGTCCCAGTAGCTATTGATGTCCTGAGGGTAAGCTGGGGCATGCCAGCTAGTCTGAAATCTTCCATGTAGTTGCTTGCCTTTGCAAAGCAGCATAAATAACCAGATGCTGTGTACAATAGGGAGCAAGATGCCTCAGCACTGAAGGATCTTAATTCATAAGACTAGTGACCTTAATCTTGAAGTGTCCATCAACATGTTGCCCTCTAGCACGACAGTCATTGCCAAGGGGCCATTTCTCTAAATCAGTATTACAGAATGCTGCATACACCGAGAAATTAACAGGCATGAGAATGTCTCTTTTCTTTTATCCTTCTTCCTTTGTCTTCTTTTTTCATCTGTGGCATAAAACAACACAGAGTAATGAGTACATCTTATTTTAACTGTGAAGTCTGGGTTTGCTGCTTATTAAGCAGGAACATATTATGCTAATTGACATTGACATAGGGGTTCAAAGTTTTTATATAACACATACATGTACACTGGTGG
>WOXC01002820.1:0-15514 GCA_011680675.1 Gymnobelideus leadbeateri
AGGATGCCATTTCCAACAAAAGAAGACCAAGAAGTACAGAGGTAATGGCTGTTTTTAAGACCTCTAGCTAAGAGAATCTTTCCCAGAAAATAAGTTACATGTAATGCCTGTTTATATAGTGTTATGGTCAGTTATACCTTCTCTACCAAACATGCTCAGAATAGGCATTCTGAAAAAAAGGTGAATACATGAATTTCTCAGAATTCCTTTGAAATACTAGAATTCTAAGCACTGTTGTACACAAAGTTCCTTCAACTCTCCACATCTTTAGTCAGACTGCTGAAGGTTTGCTTTTACTGTTTTAGCAAAAGTGCTTTATACCTCCCTACATTGGTTTCAGTGGGTGAAGACTTAGGGTGTCATTTCTGACAAAAGAAGACCAAGCAATAGAGATGTAATGGATGTTTTTAATATCTCTATCTAAGAGAATCTTTCCCAGAATATATGTTAAATGTAATGCCTGTTATTTTCGAGATATGTTCAGATATACCTTTCTACCAAACATGCTCAGAATAGTCATTCTTGAAAATAGGTGAATACATGAATTTCTCAGAACTCCTTTGAAATACTAGAATTCTAACCACTGTTGTAGACAAAGTTCCTTCAACTCTCCACATCTTTAGTCAGACTGCTGAAGGTTTGCTTTTACTGTTTTAGCAAAAGTGCTTTATTCCTGCCTACAGTGTTTTCAATGGGTGAAAACCTTAGGATGCCATTTCCGACAAAAGAAGGCCAAGCAAGAGAGATGTAATTGATGTTTTTAAGAAGTCTAGCTCAGAGAATCTTTCCCAGAAAACATGTTACATGTATTGCCGGTTTCTATAGAGTTATGGTCAGATATACCTTCTCTACCAAACATGTTCAGAATAGGCTTACTGAAAAAAAGGTAAAAACATGAATTTCTTAGAAGTCCTTTAAAATACAAGAATTCTAAGCACTGTTGTACACAAAGTTCCTTCAACTCTCCACAACTTTAGTCAGACTGCTTAAGGTTTGCTTTTACTGTTTTAGCAAAATTGCTTTATACCTGCCTACATTGGTTTCAATGGGTGAAAACCTAAGGATGCCATTTCCGACAAAAGAAGGCCAAGCAATAGAGATGTAATGGATGTTTTTAAGAAATCTAGCTAAGAGAATGTTTCCCAGAAAAGACATTAAATGTAATGCCTGTTATTGTCGAGATATGGTCAGATATACATTTTTACCAAACATACTCAGAATATGCTAACTGAAAAAAGGTGAAAACTTGAATTTCTCAGAAGTCCTTTAAAATACAAGAATTCTAAGCAGTGTTGTACACACAGTTCTTTAAACCGTCAACATCTTTATTCATAATGCTGAAATTTTGCTTTTAATGTTTTAGCAAAAGTGCTTTATTCCTGCCTACATTGCTTTCAATGGGTGAAAACTTAGGATGCCATTTCCGACAAAAGAAGGCCAAGCAATAGAGATGTAATGGATGTTTTTAAGAAATATAGCTAAGAGAATCTTTCACAGAAAAGATGTTACATGTATTGCCTGTTTCTATAGAGTTATGGTAAGATATACCTTCTCTACCAAACATGCTCTGAATATGATAACTGAAAAAAAGGTGAAAACCTGAATTTCTTAGGATTCCTTTGAAATACTAGAATTCTAAGCACTGTTGTACACAAAGTTCCTTCAACTCTCCACATCTTTAGTCAGTCTGCTGAAGGTTTGCTTTTACGGTTTTAGCAAAAGTGCTTTATACCTGCCTACATTGGTTTCACTGGGTGAAAACCTAAGGATGCCATTTCCAACAAAAGAAGACCAAGCAATAGAGATGTAATGGCTGTTTTTAAGACCTCTACCTAAGGTATTCATTCCAAGATAATAAGTTACTTGTAATGCCTGTTATTTTCTAGATATGGTCAGATATACCTTCTCTACCAAACATGCTCAGAATATGATAACTGAAAAAAAGGTGAAAACCTGAATTTCTTAGGATTCCTTTGAAATACTAGAATTCTAAGCACTGTTGTACACACAGTTCCGTCAACACTCGACATCTTAAGTTAGACTGCTGAAGGTTTGCTTTTACTGTTTTAGCAAAAGTGCTTTATACCTGCCTACTTTGGTTAGAGTGGGTGAAAACCTTAGGATGCCATTTCCGACAAAAGAAGGCCAAGCCATAGAGATGTAATGGATGATTTTAAGAAATCTAACTAAGAGAATCTTCACAGAAAAGATGTTACATATAATGCCTGTTTCTATAGAGTTATGGTCAGGTATACCTTCTTATCAAACACGCTCAGAATACGATAACTGGAAAAAGGTGAAAAACTGAATTTCTCAGAAGTCCTTTAAAATACAAGAATTCTAAGAACAGTTGTACACACAGTTCCTTCAACTCTCAATATCTTTAGTCAGACTGCTGAAGGTTTGCTTTTACTGTTTTAGCAAAAGTGCTTTATACCTGCCTACATTGGTTTCAATGGGTGGAAACCTAAGGATGCCATTTCCAACAAAAGAAGACCAAGCAATAGAGATGTAATGGCTGTTTTCAAGATCTCTAGCTAAGAGAATCTTTCCCAGAGAATAAGTTAAATGTCATGCATGTTATTGTCGAGATATGGTCAGATATAACTTCTCTACCAAACATGCTCAGAATAGGCTAACAGAAAAAAAGGTGAAAACCTGTTTTTCTCAGAATTCCTTTGAAATACTAGAATTCTAAGCACTGTTGTACACAAAGTTCCTTCAACTCTCCACATCTTTAGTCAGACTGCTGAAGGTTTGCTTTTACTATTTTAGCAAAAGGGCTTTATACCTCCCTACATTGGTTTCAATGGCTGAAGACTTAAGGATGTCATTTCCAACAAAAGAAGACCAAGCAAGAGAGATGTAATGCCTGTTTTTAATATCTCTAGCTAAGAGAATCTTTCCCAGAATATTTGTTAAATGTAATGCCTGTTATTGTCGAGATATCTTCAGATACACCTTCTCTACCAAACATTCTCAGGATAGTCATTCTGAAAAAAAGGTGAATACATGAATTTCTCAGAACTCCTTTGAAATACTAGAGTTCTAACCAACGTTGTAGACAAAGTTCCTTCAACTCTCCAAATCTTTAGTCAGACTGCTGAAGGTTTGCTTTTACTGTTTTAGCAAAGGTGCTTTATTCCTGCCTACAGTGTTTTCAATGGGTGAAAACCTTAGGATGCCATTTCCGACAAAAGAAGGCCAAGCAAGAGAGATGTAATTGATGTTTTTAAGAAGTCTAGCTCAGAGAATCTTTCCCAGAAAACATGTTACATGTATTGCCGGTTTCTATAGAGTTATGGTCAGATATACCTTCTCTACCAAACATGCTCAGAATAGGCTAACTGAAAAAAAGGTAAAAACATGAATTTCTTAGAAGTCCTTTAAAATACAAGAATTCTAAGCACTGTTGTACACAAAGTTCCTTCAACTCTCCACATCTTTAGTCAGACTGCTGAAGATTTCCTTTTACTCTTTTAGCAAAAGTGCTTTATACCTGCCTACATTGGTTTCACTGGGTGAAAACCTAAGGATGCCATTTCCAATAAAAGAAGACCAAGTAATAGAGATGTAATGGCTGTTTTTAAGACCTCTACCCAAGGTATTCATTCCAAGATAATAAGTTACTTGTAATGCCTGTTATTTTCTAGATATGATCAGATATAACTTTTTAACAAAAATGATCAGAATAGGCTAACTGAAAAAAAGGTGAAAACCTGAATTGTTCAGAAGTCCTTTGAAATACTAGAATTTTAATCACTGTTTTACACAAAGCTCCTTCAACTCTCCAGATCTTTATTTAGACTGCTGAAAATTTCCTTTTACTGTTTTAGCAAAAGTGCTTTATACCTGCATAATTTGGTTTCAATGGGTGAAAACCTAAGGATGCCATTTCCAACAAAAGAAGACCAAGCAATAGAGATGTAATGGCTGTTTTTAAGACCTCTAGCTAAGAGAATCTTTCCCAGAAAATAAGTTACATGTAATGCCTGTTTCTATAGAGTTATGATCAGTTATACCTTCTCTACCAAACATGCTCAGAATAGGCATTCTGAAAAAAAAGTGAATACATGAATTTCTCAGAATTCCTTTGAAATACTAGAATTCTAAGCACTGTTGTACACAAAGTTCCTTCAACTCTCCACATCTTTAGTCAGACTGCTGAAGGTTTGCTTTTACTATTTTAGCAAAAGGGCTTTATACCTCCCTACATTGGTTTCAATGGCTGAAGACTTAAGGATGTCATTTCCAACAAAATAAGACCAAGCAAGAGAGATGTAATGCCTGTTTTTAATATCTCTATCTAAGAGAATCTTTCCCAGAATATATGTTAAATGTAATGCCTGTTATTGTCGAGATATCTTCAGATACACCTTCTCTACCAAACATGCTCAGAATAGTCATTCTGAAAAAAAGGTGAATACATGAATTTCTCAGAACTCCTTTGAAATACTAGAGTTCTAACTAACGTTGTAGACAAAGTTCCTTCAACTCTCCAGATCTTTATTTAGACTGCTGAAAATTTCCTTTTACTGTTTTAGCAAAAGTGCTTTATACCTGCATAATTTGGTTTCAATGGGTGAAAACCTAAGGATGCCATTTCCAACAAAAGAAGACCAAGCAATAGAGATGTAATGGCTGTTTTTAAGACCTCTAGGTAAGAGAATCTTTCCCAGAAAATAAGTTACATGTAATGCCTGTTTCTATAGAGTTATGATCAGTTATACCTTCTCTACCAAACATGCTCAGAATAGGCATTCTGAAAAAAAAGTGAATACATGAATTTCTCAGAATTCCTTTGAAATACTAGAATTCTAAGCACTGTTGTACACAAAGTTCCTTCAACTCTCCACATCTTTAGTCAGACTGCTGAAGGTTTGCTTTTACTATTTTAGCAAAAGGGCTTTATACCTCCCTACATTGGTTTCAATGGCTGAAGACTTAAGGATGTCATTTCCAACAAAAGAAGACCAAGCAAGAGAGATGTAATGCCTGTTTTTAATATCTCTATCTAAGAGAATCTTTCCCAGAATATATGTTAAATGTAATGCCTGTTATTGTCGAGATATCTTCAGATACACCTTCTCTACCAAACATGCTCAGAATAGTCATTCTGAAAAAAAGGTGAATACATGAATTTCTCAGAACTCCTTTGAAATACTAGAGTTCTAACCAACGTTGTAGACAAAGTTCCTTCAACTCTCCACATCTTTAGTCAGACTGCTGAAGGTTTGCTTTTACTGTTTTAGCAAAAGTGCTTTATTCCTGCCTACAGTGTTTTCAATGGGTGAAAACCTTAGGATGCCATTTCCGACAAAAGAAGGCCAAGCAAGAGAGATGTAATTGATGTTTTTAAGAAGTCTAGCTCAGAGAATCTTTCCCAGAAAACATGTTACATGTATTGCCGGTTTCTATAGAGTTATGGTCAGATATACCTTCTCTACCAAACATGTTCAGAATAGGCTTACTGAAAAAAAGGTAAAAACATGAATTTCTTAGAAGTCCTTTAAAATACAAAAATTCTAAGCACTGTTGTACACAAAGTTCCTTCAACTCTCCACAACTTTAGTCAGACTGCTTAAGGTTTGCTTTTACTGTTTTAGCAAAATTGCTTTATACCTGCCTACATTGGTTTCAATGGGTGAAAACCTAAGGATGCCATTTCCGACAAAAGAAGGCCAAGCAATAGAGATGTAATGGATGTTTTTAAGAAATCTAGCTAAGAGAATGTTTCCCAGAAAAGACATTAAATGTAATGCCTGTTATTGTCGAGATATGGTCAGATATACATTTTTACCAAACATGCTCAGAATATGCTAACTGAAAAAAGGTGAAAACCTGAATTTCTCAGAAGTCCTTTAAAATACAAGAATTCTAAGCAGTGTTGTACACACAGTTCTTTAAACCGTCAACATCTTTATTCATAATGCTGAAATTTTGCTTTTAATGTTTTAGCAAAAGTGCTTTATTCCTGCCTACATTGCTTTCAATGGGTGAAAACTTAGGATGCCATTTCCGACAAAAGAAGGCCAAGCAATAGAGATGTAATGGATGTTTTTAAGAAATATAGCTAAGAGAATCTTTCACAGAAAAGAAGTTACATGTATTGCCTGTTTCTATAGAGTTATGGTAAGATATACCTTCTCTACCAAACATGCTCAGAATATGATAACTGAAAAAAAGGTGAAAACCTGAATTTCTTAGGATTCCTTTGAAATACTAGAATTCTAAGCACTGTTGTACACAAAGTTCCTTCAACTCTCCACATCTTTAGTCAGTCTGCTGAAGGTTTGCTTTTACGGTTTTAGCAAAAGTGCTTTATACCTGCCTACATTGGTTTCACTGGGTGAAAACCTAAGGATGCCATTTCCAACAAAAGAAGACCAAGCAATAGAGATGTAATGGCTGTTTTTAAGACCTCTACCTAAGGTATTCATTCCAAGATAATAAGTTACTTGTAATGCCTGTTATTTTCTAGATATGGTCAGATATACCTTTTTACCAAAAATGCTCAGAATAGGCTAACTGAAAAAAAGGTGGAAACCTGTTTTTCTCAGAACACCTTTGAAATACTAGAATTCTAAGCACTGTTGTACACAAAGTTCCTTCACCTCTCCAGATCTTTAGTCAGACTGCTGAAGATTTCCTTTTACTCTTTTAGCAAAAGTGCTTTATACCTGCCTACATTGGTTTCAATGGGTGGAAACCTAAGGATGCCATTTCCAACAAAAGAAGACCAAGCAATAGAGATGTAATGGCTGTTTTCAAGATCTCTAGCTAAGAGAATCTTTCCCAGAGAATAAGTTAAATGTCATGCATGTTATTGTCGAGATATGGTCAGATATAACTTCTCTACCAAACATGCTCAGAATAGGCTAACAGAAAAAAAGGTGAAAACCTGTTTTTCTCAGAATTCCTTTGAAATACTAGAATTCTAAGCACTGTTGTACACAAAGTTCCTTCAACTCTCCACATCTTTAGTCAGACTGCTGAAGGTTTGCTTTTACTATTTTAGCAAAAGGGCTTTATACCTCCCTACATTGGTTTCAATGGCTGAAGACTTAAGGATGTCATTTCCAACAAAAGAAGACCAAGCAAGAGAGATGTAATGCCTGTTTTTAATATCTCTAGCTAAGAGAATCTTTCCCAGAATATTTGTTAAATGTAATGCCTGTTATTGTCGAGATATCTTCAGATACACCTTCTCTACCAAACATTCTCAGGATAGTCATTCTGAAAAAAAGGTGAATACATGAATTTCTCAGAACTCCTTTGAAATACTAGAGTTCTAACCAACGTTGTAGACAAAGTTCCTTCAACTCTCCACATCTTTAGTCAGACTGCTGAAGGTTTGCTTTTACTGTTTTAGCAAAGGTGCTTTATTCCTGCCTACAGTGTTTTCAATGGGTGAAAACCTTAGGATGCCATTTCCGACAAAAGAAGGCCAAGCAAGAGAGATGTAATTGATGTTTTTAAGAAGTCTAGCTCAGAGAATCTTTCCCAGAAAACATGTTACATGTATTGCCGGTTTCTATAGAGTTATGGTCAGATATACCTTCTCTACCAAACATGTTCAGAATAGGCTAACTGAAAAAAAGGTAAAAACATGAATTTCTTAGAAGTCCTTTAAAATACAAGAATTCTAAGCACTGTTGTACACAAAGTTCCTTCAACTCTCCACATCTTTAGTCAGACTGCTGAAGATTTCCTTTTACTCTTTTAGCAAAAGTGCTTTATACCTGCCTACATTGGTTTCACTGGGTGAAAACCTAAGGATGCCATTTCCAATAAAAGAAGACCAAGCAATAGAGATGTAATGGCTGTTTTTAAGACCTCTACCCAAGGTATTCATTCCAAGATAATAAGTTACATTTAATGCCTGTTTCTATAGAGTTATGATCAGTTATACCTTCTCTACCAAACATGCTCAGAATAGGCATTCTGAAAAAAAGGTGAATACATGAATTTCTCAGAATTCCTTTGAAATACTAGAATTCTTAGCACTGTTGTACACAAAGTTCCTTCAACTCTCCACATCTTTAGTCAGACTGCTGAAGGTTTCCTTTTACTATTTTAGCAAAAGGGCTTTATACCTCCCTACATTGGTTTCAATGGCTGAAGACTTAAGGATGTCATTTCCAACAAAAGAAGACCAAGCAAGAGAGATGTAATGCCTGTTTTTAATATCTCTAGCTAAGAGAATCTTTCCCAGAATATTTGTTAAATGTAATGCCTGTTATTGTCGAGATATCTTCAGATACACCTTCTCTACCAAACATTCTCAGGATAGTCATTCTGAAAAAAAGGTGAATACATGAATTTCTCAGAACTCCTTTGAAATACTAGAGTTCTAACCAACGTTGTAGACAAAGTTCCTTCAACTCTCCACATCTTTAGTCAGACTGCTGAAGGTTTGCTTTTACTGTTTTAGCAAAAGTGCTTTATTCCTGCCTACAGTGTTTTCAATGGGTGAAAACCTTAGGATGCCATTTCCGACAAAAGAAGGCCAAGCAAGAGAGATGTAATTGATGTTTTTAAGAAGTCTAGCTCAGAGAATCTTTCCCAGAAAACATGTTACATGTATTGCCGGTTTCTATAGAGTTATGGTCAGATATACCTTCTCTACCAAACATGCTCAGAATAGGCTAACTGAAAAAAAGGTAAAAACATGAATTTCTTAGAAGTCCTTTAAAATACAAGAATTCTAAGCACTGTTGTACACAAAGTTCCTTCAACTCTGCACATCTTTAGTCAGACTGCTGAAGATTTCCTTTTACTCTTTTAGCAAAAGTGCTTTATACCTGCCTACATTGGTTTCACTGGGTGAAAACCTAAGGATGCCATTTCCAATAAAAGAAGACCAAGCAATAGAGATGTAATGGCTGTTTTTAAGACCTCTACCCAAGGTATTCATTCCAAGATAATAAGTTACATGTAATGCCTGTTTCTATAGAGTTATAATCAGTTATACCTTCTCTACCAAACATGCTCAGAATAGGCATTCTGAAAAAAAGGTGAATACATGAATTTCTCAGAAGTCCTTTGAAATACTAGAATTCTAAGCACTGTTGTACACAAAGTTCCTTCAACTCTCCACATCTTTAGTCAGACTGCTGAAGGTTTGCTTTTACTATTTTAGCAAAAGGGCTTTATACCTCCCTACATTGGTTTCAATGGCTGAAGACTTAAGGATGTCATTTCCAACAAAATAAGACCAAGCAAGAGAGATGTAATGCCTGTTTTTAATATCTCTATCTAAGAGAATCTTTCCCAGAATATATGTTAAATGTAATGCCTGTTATTGTCGAGATATCTTCAGATACACCTTCTCTACCAAACATGCTCAGAATAGTCATTCTGAAAAAAAGGTGAATACATGAATTTCTCAGAACTCCTTTGAAATACTAGAGTTCTAACCAACGTTGTAGACAAAGTTCCTTCAACTCTCCACATCTTTAGTCAGACTGCTGAAGGTGTGCTTTTACTCTTTTAGCAAAAGTGCTTTATACCTGCCTACATTGGTTTCAATGGGTGAAAACCTAAGGATGCCATTTCCAACAAAAGAAGACCAAGCAATAGAGATGTAATGGCTGTTTTTAAGACCTCTACCTAAGGTATTCATTCCAAGATAATAAGTTACTTGTAATGCCTGTTATTTTCTAGATATGGTCAGATATACCTTTTTACCAAAAATGCTCAGAATAGGCTAACTGAAAAAAAGGTGGAAACCTGTTTTTCTCAGAACACCTTTGAAATACTAGAATTCTAAGCACTGTTGTACACAAAGTTCCTTCACCTCTCCAGATCTTTAGTCAGACTGCTGAAGATTTCCTTTTACTCTTTTAGCAAAAGTGCTTTATACCTGCCTACATTGGTTTCAATGGGTGGAAACCTAAGGATGCCATTTCCGACAAAAGAAGACCAAGCAATAGAGATGTAATGGCTGTTTTCAAGATCTCTAGCTAAGAGAATCTTTCCCAGAGAATAAGTTAAATGTCATGCATGTTATTGTCGAGATATGGTCAGATATAACTTCTCTACCAAACATGCTCAGAATAGGCTAACAGAAAAAAAGGTGAAAACCTGTTTTTCTCAGAATTCCTTTGAAATACTAGAATTCTAAGCACTGTTGTACACAAAGTTCCTTCAACTCTCCACATCTTTAGTCAGGATGCTGAACTTTTGCTTTTACTGTTTTAGCAAAAGTGCTTTATACCTGCCTACATTGGTTTCAATGGGTGAAAACTAGGATGTCATTTCCAACAAAAGAAGACCAAGCAATAGAGATGTAATGGCTGTTTTTAAGACCTCTAGCTAAGAGAATCTTTCCCAGAAAATAAGTTACATGTAATGCCTGTTTATATAGTGTTATGGTCAGATACACCTTCTCTACCAAACATGCTCAGAATAGGCATTCTGAAAAAAAGGTGAATACATGAATTTCTCAGAAGTCCTTTGAAATAGTAGAATTCTAACCAATGTTGTAGACAAAGTTCCTTCAACTCTCCAAATCTTTAGTCAGACTGCTGAAGTTTTGCTTTTAGTGTTTTAGCAAAAGTGCTTTATACCTGCCTACATTGGTTTCAATGGGTGAAAACTTAAGCATGCCATTTCCAACAAAAGAAGACCAAGCAATAGAGATGTAATGGCTGTTTTTAAGACCTCTAGCTAAGAGAATCTTTCCCAGAAAATAAGTTATATGTAATGCCTGTTATTGTCGTGATATGGTCAGATATACCTTTCTACAAAACATGCTCAGAATAGGCTAACTGAAAAACAGGTGAATACCTGAATTTTTCAGAAGTCCTTTGAAATACTAGAATTCTAAGCACAGTTGTTCACAAAGTTCATTCAACTCTCCACATATTTGATCAGACTGCTGAAGGTTTGCTTTTACTGTTTTAGCAAAAGTGCTTTATACCTACCTACATTGGTTTCAATAGGTGAAAACATAAGGATGCCATTTCCAACAAAAGAAGATCAAGAAGTACAGAGGTAATGCCTGTTTTTAAGACCTCTAGCTAAGAGAATCTTTCCCAGAAAATACGTTACATGTAATGCTTGTTTCTCTAGAGTTATGATCAAATATACCTTCTCTACCAAACATGCTCAGAATTGGCATTCTGAAAAAAGGGTGAATACATGAATTTCTCAGAAGTCCTTTCTTAATACTAGAATTCTAAGCACTCTTGTACACAAAGTTCCTTCAACACTCCACATCTTTAGTCAGACAGGTGAAGGTTTGCTTTTACTGTTTTAGAAAAAGAGCTATATACCGGCCTACTTTGGTTTCAATGGTGAAAACCTAAGGATGCCATTTCCAAGAAAAGCAGACCAAGCAGTACAGAGGTAATGCCTGTTTTCAAGATCTCTAGCTAAGAGAATCTTTCCTAGAGAATAAGTTAAATGTAATGCCTGTTATTGTCGAGATATGGTCAGATATACCTTGTCTACCAATCATGCTCAGAATAGGCTAACTGAAAAAAAGGTGAAAACCTGTTTTTCTCAGAAGACCTTTGAAATACTAGAATTCTAAGCACTGTTGTACACAAAGTTCTTTCAACTCTCCAGATATTTAGTTAGACTGCTGAAGATTTCCTTTTACTCTTTTAGCAAAAGTGCTTTATACCTGCCTACATTGGTTTCAATGGGTGAAAACCTAAGGATGCCATTTCCAACAAAAGAAGACCAAGAAGTACAGAGGTAATGGCTGTTTTTAAGACCTCTAGCTAAGAGATTCTTTCCCAGAAAAGACGTTACATGTAATGCCTGTTTCTATAGAGTAATGATCAGATACACTTTCTCTACCAAACATGCTCAGAATAGGCTTTCTGAAAAAAAGGTGAATACATGAATTTCTCAGAAGTCCTTTTGAAATACTAGAATTCTAACCAACGTTGTAGACAAAGTTCCTTCAACTCTCCACATCTTTAGTCAGACTGCTGAAGGTTTGCTTTTACTGTTTTAGCAAAAGTGCTTTTTACCTGCCTACAGAGTTTTCAATGGGTGAAAACATTAGGATGCCATTTCCGACGAAAGATGACCAAGCAAGAGTGAGGTAACGGCTGTTTTTAAGATCTCTAGCTAAGAGAATCTTTCCCAGAAAATATGTCAAATGTAATGCCTGTTATGGTCGAGATATCGTCAGATATACCTTTCTACCAAACATGCTCAGAATATGCTAAGTGAAAAAAGGTGAAAACCTGAATTTCTCAGAAGTCCTTTAAAATACAAGAATTCTAAGCACTGTTGTACAAAAAGTTTCTTCAACTCTCCACAACTTTAGTCAGCCTGCTGAAGGTTTGCTTTTATTCTTTTAGCAAAAGAGATTTATACCTGCCTACTCTGGTTTCCATAGGGGAAAACCTTAGGATCCCCTTTCTGACAAAAGAAGGCCAAGCAATAGAGATGTAATGGATGTTTTTAAGAACTCTAGCTAAGAGAATCTTTCCCAGAAAAGAAGTTACATGTATTGCCTGTTTCTATAGAGTTATGATCAGGTTTACCTTCTCTACCAAACACCCTCAGAATACGATAACTGAAAAAAGGGGAAAACCTGAATTTCTTAGAAGTCCTTTAAAATACAAGAATTCTAAGCACTGTTGTACACACAATTCTTTCAACCCTCAACATCTTAACTCAGACTGCTGAAGGTTTGCTTTTACTGTTTTAGCAAAAGTGCTTTATACCTGCCTACATCTGTTTCAATGGGTGGAAACCTAAGGATGCCATTTCCAACAAAAGATGACCAAGCAAGAGTGAGGTAACGGCTGTTTTTAAGATCTCTAGCTAAGAGAATCTTTCCCAGAAAATAAGTCAAATGTAATGCCTGTTATTGTCGTGATATGGTCAGATATACCTTTCTACCAAACATGCTCAGAATAGGCTAACTGAAAAACAGGTGAAAACCTGAATTGTTCAGAAGTACTTTAAAATACAATAATTCTAAGCACTTTTGTACACACAGTTACGTCAACCCTCAACATCTTAAGTTAGACTGATGAAGGTTTGCTTTTACTGTTTTAGCAAAAGTGCTTTATACCTGCCTACATTGGTTTCAATGGGTGGAAACCTAAGGATGCCATTTCCAACAAAAGATGACCAAGCAAGAGTGAGGTAACGGCTGTTTTTAAGATCTCTAGCTAAGAGAATCTTTCCCAGAAAATATGTCAAATGTAATGCCTGTTATTGTCGTGATATGGTCAGATATACCTTTCTACCAAACATGCTCAGAATAGGCTAACTGAAAAACAGTGAAAACCTGAATTGTTCAGAAGTCCTTTGAAATACTAGAATTCTAAGCACAGTTGTTCACAAAGTTCATTCAACTCTCCACATATTTGGTCAGACTGCTGAAGGTTTGCTTTTATTGTTTTAGCAAAAGTGCTTTATACCTGCCTACATTGGTTTCAATGGGTGGAAACCTAAGGATGCAATTTCCAACAAAAGATGACCAAGCAAGAGTGCGGTAATGGCTGTTTTTAAGATCTCTAGCTAAGAGAATCTTTCCCAGAAAATAAGTCAAATGTAATGCCTGTTATTGTCGTGATATGGTCAGTAATACCTTTCTACCAAACATGCTCAGAATAGGCTAACTGAAAAACAGGTGAAAACCTGAATTGTTCAGAAGTACTTTAAAATACAATAATTCTAAGCACTTTTGTACACACAGTTACGTCAACCCTCAACATCTTAAGTTAGACAGATGAAGGTTTGCTTTTACTGTTTTAGCAAAAGTGCTTTATACCTGCCTACATTGGTTTCAATGGGTGGAAACCTAAGGATGCCATTTCCAACAAAAGATGACCAAGCAAGAGTGAGGTAACGGCTGTTTTTAAGATCTCTAGCTAAGAGAATCTTTCCCAGAAAATATGTCAAATGTAATGCCTGTTATTGTCGTGATATGGTCAGATATACCTTTCTACCAAACATGCTCAGAATAGGCTAACTGAAAAACAGTGAAAACCTGAATTGTTCAGAAGTCCTTTGAAATACTAGAATTCTAAGCACAGTTGTTCACAAAGTTCATTCAACTCTCCACATATTTGGTCAGACTGCTGAAGGTTTGCTTTTACTGTTTTAGCAAAAGTGCTTTAAACCTACCTACATTGGTTTCAATGGGTGAAAATATAAGGATGCCATTTCCAACAAAAGAAGATCAAGAAGTACAGAGGTAATGGCTGTTTTTAAGACCTCTAGCTAAGAGAATCTTTCCCAGAAAATACGTTACATGTAATGCTTGTTTCTCTAGAGTTATGATCAAATATACCTTCTCTACCAAACATGCTCAGAATTGGCATTCTGAAAAAAGGGTGAATACATGAATTTCTCAGAAGTCCTTTCTTAATACTAGAATTCTAAGCACTCTTGTACACAAAGTTCCTTCAACACTCCACATCTTTAGTCAGACAGGTGAAGGTTTGTTTTACTGTTTTAGAAAAAGAGCTATATACCGGCCTACTTTGGTTTCAATGGTGAAAACCTAAGGATGCCATTTCCAAGAAAAGCAGACCAAGCAGTACAGAGGTAATGCCTGTTTTCAAGATCTCTAGCTAAGAGAATTTTTCCTAGAGAATAAGTTAAATGTAATGCCTGTTATTGTCGAGATATGGTCAGATATACCTTGTCTACCAATCATGCTCAGAATAGGCTAACTGAAAAAAAGGTGAAAACCTGTTTTTCTCAGAAGACCTTTGAAATACTAGAATTCTAAGCACTGTTGTACACAAAGTTCTTTCAACTCTCCAGATATTTAGTTAGACTGCTGAAGACTTCCTTTTACTCTTTTAGCAAAAGTGCTTTATACCCGCCTACATTGGTTTCAATGGGTGAAAACCTAAGGATGCCATTTCCAACAAAAGAAGACCAAGAAGTACAGAGGTAATGGCTGTTTTTAAGACCTCTAGCTAAGAGATTCTTTCCCAGAAAAGACGTTACATGTAATGCCTGTTTCTATAGAGTAATGATCAGATACACTTTCTCTACAAAACATGCTCAGAATAGGCTTTCTGAAAAAAAGGTGAATACATGAATTTCTCAGAAGTCCTTTTGAAATACTAGAATTCTAACCAACGTTGTAGACAAAGTTCCTTCAACTCTCCACATCTTTAGTCAGACTGCTGAAGGTTTGCTTTTACTGTTTTAGCAAAAGTGCTTTTTACCTGCCTACAGTGTTTTCAATGGGTGAAAACATTAGGATGCCATTTCCGACGAAAGAAGGCCAATCAATAGAGATGTAATGAATGTTTTTAAGAAATCTAGCTCAGAGAATCTTTCCCAGAAAATACGTTAAATGTAATGCCTGTTATGGTCGAGATATCGTCAGATATACCTTTCTACCAAACATGCTCCGAATATGCTAAGTGAAAAAAGGTGAAAACCTGAATTTCTCAGAAATCCTTTAAAATACAAGAATTCTAAGCACTGTTGTACACAAAGTTTCTTCAACTCTCCACAACTTTAGTCAGCCTGCTGAAGGTTTGCTTTTATTCTTTTAGCAAAAGTTCTTTAA